>NW_025907275.1:89402-107801 GCF_018835915.1 Vigna umbellata
ATATATATATATATATTGTTTTTGAAATTGTGGTAGGACATTAGTCCAAACTTTCTATTTACTTTTGTAAAAAAATGTTGAGCCACGTGCATTATGTTTTATTTATTTTTGGGGTTAAATATGTTTTTAGTCTCTAAACTATCAAGCGATTTTGTTTTAGTCCCTCTTTCAAACTTTGATACATTTTGATCCTTCTCCTTAAGGAAACCATAATTTTTTGTCCTCTAAAACCAACGGCGTTAAAAATCAGCTGATGTGGCTAACGTTTGTCCAGGTGTGATTATATCTTTCTTTCTAACGTTTGCCACGTTGGATTTTTTTCAATGCAAAGTGTGAACATTGCTCTCTTAGCTTCATTGGTAAAGTTTTCTTTATGAGCGGAGCAAGATCTCCTTCACGAGATAGAGCTCCACAACATAGAAGATTACGGTTATTCACAACATAGAATATTAGGATGCTTTACGAATACTTCAACGAAATCTTGATTAGGGTTCATGAGATTAGAGATGCGCTTGTTATGCAGTTTGTCTTCAAGAGAAGTGTTATTTATCATTGGAAAAAACATGAAAAACAAAAGCTTGGAGTTGGTCTTCAAAGTAAGTTCATTCTTCGTTTTCGTGCACATGTTGAGAAAGTTTCCACTGTTAATCTTCCTTATCCCATTCAAATGGAGAAAGCAAAGAAGATGTTGAAAGTGGGTATGAACCATTTTCTTAGTTTCAGCTTTATTTTAAATCTTAAGTGTGATTTGATAGAAGATAATTTTTTTCATACCCTGCAATCATGATTCCTTGGTATTACTAAATTTTGTTTGGATAGTCGATTATATTCCTAGTAATATTTATATTAGTTTAGCAAAATCTTTAATTTACTGTCTTATTAAATGCTTTAATAAGTATAAATTTGCATTTTCTTTCATTTAATTTTGTTATTTCAAATTGGAAAAGTTTGTTTCCCAAGTTCCCATGCGAAAATGTTTTCATGGAAAACTTGGTCAAAACCATTTCCAGGAAGGAGAATAGATTTTCGTAATCCTAGATTTCCGGGTAATTAAAAATTATGTCTACTATTTCTTGTTTTAACTCTATTATAGGTTCTTTAACTTGTGACTGTAGATATATGTTTGGTCTATCGCCTGAAAGTGTTGGTTGCTGATGCTCCTAGACAAGGGAACACGAGCAAGACCGTGGAGATGTGTTTCAAGTACACAAGTGGGGGATTGGTGAAACTTGGATATATGATGTGTTGATTGTTTTTACGTGAGGTTGAGTGCACTAGAAATGTTATTTTTTTTTTTATAGAAACTAGTGATATGTTGTTGTAACATGTAAATTACAAATCATGAAAGCATGACTTTTTATGCTTATTCTGTCTATATTTGATTCCTTTGATTTAGAAGGCAGAATAGGAAACACACATCAGGAGTTTAATATAAAGATTTAATAAGTCAGATTATGTACATAAATTAATCTCAATATAGATGCAATTCACACTCAACAATTACTTATATGTCTTTACAATGATGCAATAAATTTAATGATAAGATCCACCATCTCGACGTATAAGCAGAGTTAAGCTTATTTCTCAATTGTTTTACGCTTGTCAATCCATCTTTCATTCCCATAATGAAGAGTTTTGGTTTCGGGGACTGGAGGATGGCTTTGTGTTGTCATCCAAAAAGGATTGAGGCAGTCATTTCGAAGGGGTAACCTATGCTTACATAGCTAATGACTTTTTTGATTTGATCAACGATAGACCCTGCTATAGGTGTACCTATAATAAAAGAAACAACTTAAATATATGGCAGACCTTGCTATACGTTTTGCAAGCCTATCCTGCAAATGAAGGAAGCAATCAATGTCTTCCACAACAAGAATGGAATGGTTCCTGGTGGCAATTAACAACTTCCTAAGGTCAGAATTTCCATTAACAACAGTGAGTTCCAAGTCATAGACATCAAAATTCAGATAATTAGCCATAGCAGCAATCAAACTCGATTTCCCAGTTCCAGGGGACCCGAAAGCAAGTACCTTCTCTTCCACGCCTTCCCAACACTCTTATATAAACCCTTCCTCTCTACAAACCTATCCAAATCCCTAATTATCATCTCCTTCAAGTCCTAATCCATCGTCATAGTCACAAACCTCGAAGAACTGCATTGCGACGTTCGATTTGCCGCGTCAGGACACAAGCCTCTACCAAAACGGCACACCGTTGAAGGAGTCTGTGATCTCGTCGTTGTCATCAATGAAAAGGGACACATGACGCGATTTCAAAGACATCGTGGCGCGGAAGCGCTTCGTGTTTGGCGCCTCCTGCGACTTGAGGTAAAGATGTGCCACGACGAAAAACGAGTTCGGAGTGAGCCCGTTCAATTTGTAGATGACGAGGGTGAGTTCTGTGGAGAAGGAGGAGAGGAGTTTCGATATTTTTGAGTGGAGGTAGTTTTGGAACTCTGGGGAAATGTAGGTGTGGGTGAACAAGCGGAGGAGCATCACGATCATCATACGTGTTCTCAAACGTGGCAAACGTTACGTGGCCAGACGTTAGCCAACTCAGCTAAATTTTAACGTCGTTAGTTTTAGAGGATGAAAAATTATGGTTTTCTTAAGGAGAATGATCAAAGTGTACCAAAATTTGAAAGAAGGATTAAAAACAAAATCGCTTAATTTATGGACTAAAAACATACTTAACCCTTTATTTTTCATACTCTATCACATAAGGTGAGTTTTATGTACTGAATATTTCAAATACGAAAAATATGTTTTATTAAGATAATTTAATAATATATTCTACCTTTTATACACCATTTTTTTAAAACTAAAAAGAATGAGTATTACTAATAGAGAACAAAAAGACATATCTCAAAATTAAAATCACAACAAAGAAAAATATTCTTCTGGTTGATATTAGGTGGTCGATAAAATAAGTAAGATAACTAATATATAAATAACATTATTCATAAATTTATTGTTTAATTTTTAAAAAAAAAGTTCTTATATAAACTTATTGATCGCTCCTATCGAATTTCTCCACTATCCTTCCTCGAAAATCCTAACAATAATAAAATTCAATTAGATTCTATTTTAAGTTAGTAAATGTTTCTCTCTCTCAGTTTTCTTATATCGTGTACATGACATAGTTATTGTATACGAAATTTGAATTGATTATATTAATTTTTGGTAGTTTATAAGTATTCTTAAAATAAGTTAAGACCTTCTTAACTTAGAATCTGAAACTTTTGAAAAGAAGTAAAGAGAGTTAATGAGTTAATATATTTATTTTAATAAAAATGGTTTTTACTTTTAGGTGTAAGTCGAAAACAGAATAATTCAGTGGATATTGATAGTGGATATAGAGGGAAATTTGTAATTCTTTTATATGTTGGATTGGTGTATATAAATAAATGGTTTCGTTAATGATATACATATGTGAAAGTTAAAAATAACATAATATTATATTAAGAAATTGAATGTTTTGGTATGTGAAGTGAAGATATATATACATTGGTAATAAATTTAATGCAATAAATTATGAAATTAGATTTGTGAGATTCAATTATTGGTTTGGTGTTGATATTGGAATATAAATTGATGGATTTGATAAGTTAGGAAAATTATGAACGAATTAATATGTGAGTTTAGTTTAGAATTTGAGTTGGAAATGATATCACATGCAAAAACAATTTATGTTGAATTCTTTTACTATGATTTTCGTCTAAATGAAAATTAAAGTAAGACAAGTTTCTTCTTTTTCTATAATTTTCACTTAAAGGATATTGATAATGTTAATTTATATACAAATGAATGATTTATGTTTAAAAAAATGAGAAATGGTATGACTTGTATTTATAATGTATTTTAGGCTTTACCTAGTTAATTTTAAACCGAATATAGAAAATTTTGATGGTTCAGAACAAAATATTAAAATATATAATACGAAATGATACGCCAATCTTATTGAAATATGTTCTTTTATGTAAATTAATTTCAACCAATATAATTAATTAATAACAATTAATTACTTAAAGTATATTTTTTATATCGGATAATATGATCTATTATTCTAATTAATCGGTTATTCATTAAACTTGTAAATTAATCTCAACGAATATAATTAATTATTAACAATTAATTACTTGAAGCATATTTTTTTTGTATCGGATAATTTATCTATTATTCTAATTAATCGGTTATTTATTAAACTTGTAAATACTAATTTTAGTGAAAAGATAATAAATCATTGTTTATTAACTGATTAACTGTGAGACATTGAAAAATATATTCTTAATAATAATAAATTATTACATAAAATAAGTGTTTATTAAAAGGAAATTTAAATTTAATTCAACTTGAAAATATAACTGATTACAGAGAGATGTCAATGAATCCGTTTCTATTTTGAGGAAGAATTTTCCTATTGAGTGGATATCAACATAAATAATGTTCGGTTTTTTTAATTTAGTATGTAAATGAATATGTTTATGTGTATATCCATTACCATTCTCGTACTTTGTTTAAATATCTATTTTTGTTTTTATTTCATTTTCACCCTTGAATTAAATTATTAAAATATTGATAATTTTATGTTTCATGTTTAAATATTTTTATACTTTTTTTAATATTTTTATTTATTATTTATTTTTTACATTAACTATCAATTTAAGTGTTGCATAAATTCTTCGTTTATTTCGTAATATATAAACTTTATCTTTTTTATTCTCTTATACACAATATTTATTATTGTTCGATATTTGGAAATTTTTAATATATTTTTAAGGATATTTTTTTATCTTATCATATATTTAATTATACATTTACTTTTTTTATGATTTTATTTAAAATGTAAATTATTTTTAAGACATACATTTGATTATTATTAATTTTTTAATAATTTTATTCATTTATTTTTATCATGTAAAATAATGTTTTGATATTTTTTATATAATTACTTTTATTTTTTTATTCATTATCATAAGTATAATTCTAATACTTTTGTATAAAAGGATTTTATTTACTATAATATAATACTTTAATGATAAATCTTGTTTATCATTGCGTAACATATATAATAGCTATGAAAAAAAGAATGAAAGTGTAAAATAATAAAAAAAAATGTCATGTAAAAGAAAAGAAATTGAATGTAAAAATACCATTTCCCACTATAAAATGAATCAGAATTGTTAGGTTATTATTGGATAGATACCACTTTCTTGGTCGTCCATTCTTTTCTATCTTACTTCCTCTGCCTCACACAACTCACTCTCCCATGGCTTCTTTGGCTCCCTCTGCTTCTCTCATCTCCTCAAATCCTAACATTCTCTTCTCTCCCAAATTCCCTTCTTCTTCCTTTTCTTCTCTCTCCTTCCCCTATTCTTCCAATTCCCTTTTCAAACCTTTACGCACTTCTCTCAATCCTTCATCTCCCGCTCTCAAAACCTTCGTTGCCAGAGCTTCGGTACTTCTTTTCTCCTTCTTCTTACTCTCCTTTACCTCTCAAAACTCTTACATTGCGCTGCAAGAATTTGTTTCTTTTTTATGTTTCTGTTGATTTTACTGTTACCTGCTTGTTTTCTTGTTTCCCCGTTGGTCGCTATTTTTGTGCATTTTTCTCTCTTCCCGTCAATGTACGCTTTCATCTCCAACCCTCTAGTTTGAGGTCTCACTAGTTTCGCTCACCTGCTAATTTTATACACCGTTGTGATTGAACTGTTGACACGTACTACGTCGGTGATTGTGAAGGTTCTGTTTCTGTTAGCTGCATTTCTGAACGTATTAGTTCATAGATATGTTACATGTTGTACAATGTAGCACAAATTCATTGTAAATTCTAATTAGGCGAACAGTGTTTTAAATAATATGGTAATTCTACACTCTTCCCTCTTAAAGGTTGTGAGTTTGTGTATTGGAATTTCTGTTCGGGTGTGGGAGAATCTTTTTCTGCAAATCTTGACTGCTGTAACTTCCTTGATGAAGCTGAAAAATATAATTCTCTGGAGTGTAACATTTCTCTGGCCGGACCTTTGAAACAATTTATTTATTTATTTTTTATTTGTTTGCTTATTTTGAAAGAGTGAACTTCCATTGGTTGGGAACGTAGCACCCGACTTTGAAGCAGAGGCTGTTTTTGATCAGGAGTTTATCAAGGTATTTTTGATTCAATACTGATTGGTAAATTTTGTGATTACAAATTATGTTGAATGAAACACTGTCTTTTCAGGTCAAACTATCTGAATATATTGGGAAAAAATATGTTATCCTATTTTTCTACCCATTGGATTTCACATTCGTTTGTCCTACAGGTTAGTAGACTTCCGATTGAGATTGTCGTGGATGCTGAGTTTTCTCCTTTTTAACTGTAATATTACTTGTGTACAGAAATCACTGCCTTCAGTGATCGGCATGCAGAGTTTGAGGAAATAAATACAGAGATTTTGGGTGTTTCAGTTGACAGTGTGGTGAGTTTGTTTTGACCTTTTTTTTTAACTGTTTCGTCAGATTCTAGCTCTTGTATAATGTTTTCCCCGTACGTTTTTCCATGGCATTTTTAAATCCATTTAAGTGACGGTACCAGTTGGAGAGTAAGGCTTTGTTTGTTGTTATTCTTTTCTCTATTCTTGAAATGACATGCTTCTTGGATGTATACAAGCTACTAAGAAAGTGAAAGGTGTGCAATGACTTGGCCCACTTACCATATCTGACAGGAAGAAGCTATGACTGAGAGTTCATAGCATAATCTGCAAAATTATGAGAATTCCGCAATTTTTTTTCTCTGAAACATAATGCAATGAATTAGGACGTATCGGAGAGTATTGTCAGACGAAATTACTTCATAAAAATATTGGACAATTAGTTCATTCGAACCTTGATTATTGGAATTTCTTTTTCTTGACTTACACATGTATTGCTATTCTCAATATTTGTGAAGGATGTGTGACATAGTGGAGTGGGATGCAACATTCCCACTTGTTCATGCGGCATGCCCAAGAAAACAGACAGCTTTATATATTGTGATCTATTACTCTTCCTTTTTCTAAATGCACAATTATCTTTTATTAGCCTTATCCATAGGCACTTCTTAAGTTTGCTTCTTCTTGATTAGTGGTGCTGTTGTTATCATTGTAGTTTTCACACCTTGCATGGGTTCAAACTGATAGAAAGTCGGGTGGTCTTGGCGACTTGAATTATCCTTTGATTTCTGATATCACCAAATCCATCTCGAAATCTTTTGGTGTTCTCATTCCCGATCAGGTATTTTTAAATGATGGCTATTCATCTTACCCGAATGTATTGTGTGCTCTAGTTTCAAATTCCCGGGAAAGAATTGTAGGATGCTGTCTAGGTAAATACCTTTAGCTTTTTGTGTAAAGTGTTGAAATGTTGGCCGTGAAACTATTGCTTTTATCATTAAACCTTTTTAGCACTTTTCACAACAATTCTAATTGTTTCCAATGATTTAGGGGATTGCATTGAGAGGATTGTTCATTATTGACAAGGAAGGGGTTATTCAGCATTCTACCATTAACAACCTGGCCATCGGTAGAAGTGTTGATGAGACAAAGAGAACTCTCCAGGTAATTATTTATACGACAAATCAGGACAAGAACAGGATTGACAATATTTTAGTGTATCTCCAACTTTTTATTTGTTTCTTCCACACATCTGTCATTTATATTTAGTCTTTGCATCCATTTATGTGCATTGGTCTTGCAGGCCTTGCAGTATGTGCAGGAGAACCCAGATGAAGTTTGCCCAGCTGGGTGGAAGCCTGGTGAGAAGTCCATGAAACCAGACCCTAAACTTAGCAAAGAGTACTTCTCTGCTATTTAGGGTGGATGAATTTATATGAAGACTTGTAACGCCAACAAAAATATCATAAACTACGGATCTTGATAACACTTACCTGTTGTTGGTTTTTGGTTATAAATATACCAGTATTCATATCGAGATCTTCATTCTTTCTCTCTTATAGTTGACTCCTTAACATGGTGAAGTGGGTGCTAAAAGTATTGAGAGAATTCTGATCTTATATAATAATAGAAACTCTATTTTTCACCCATAAGCTTTAGGTTGCTTGGCTCCGTACCAGTAAAATAATGTTTTGATATTTTTTATATAATTACTTTTATTTTTTTATTCATTATCATAAGTATAATTCTAATACTTTTGTATAAAAGGATTTTATTTACTATAATATAATACTTTAATGATAAATCTTGTTTATCATTGCGTAACATATATAATAGCTATGAAAAAAAGAATGAAAGTGTAAAATAATAAAAAAAAATGTCATGTAAAAGAAAAGAAATTGAATGTAAAAATACCATTTCCCACTATAAAATGAATCAGAATTGTTAGGTTATTATTGGATAGATACCACTTTCTTGGTCGTCCATTCTTTTCTATCTTACTTCCTCTGCCTCACACAACTCACTCTCCCATGGCTTCTTTGGCTCCCTCTGCTTCTCTCATCTCCTCAAATCCTAACATTCTCTTCTCTCCCAAATTCCCTTCTTCTTCCTTTTCTTCTCTCTCCTTCCCCTATTCTTCCAATTCCCTTTTCAAACCTTTACGCACTTCTCTCAATCCTTCATCTCCCGCTCTCAAAACCTTCGTTGCCAGAGCTTCGGTACTTCTTTTCTCCTTCTTCTTACTCTCCTTTACCTCTCAAAACTCTTACATTGCGCTGCAAGAATTTGTTTCTTTTTTATGTTTCTGTTGATTTTACTGTTACCTGCTTGTTTTCTTGTTTCCCCGTTGGTCGCTATTTTTGTGCATTTTTCTCTCTTCCCGTCAATGTACGCTTTCATCTCCAACCCTCTAGTTTGAGGTCTCACTAGTTTCGCTCACCTGCTAATTTTATACACCGTTGTGATTGAACTGTTGACACGTACTACGTCGGTGATTGTGAAGGTTCTGTTTCTGTTAGCTGCATTTCTGAACGTATTAGTTCATAGATATGTTACATGTTGTACAATGTAGCACAAATTCATTGTAAATTCTAATTAGGCGAACAGTGTTTTAAATAATATGGTAATTCTACACTCTTCCCTCTTAAAGGTTGTGAGTTTGTGTATTGGAATTTCTGTTCGGGTGTGGGAGAATCTTTTTCTGCAAATCTTGACTGCTGTAACTTCCTTGATGAAGCTGAAAAATATAATTCTCTGGAGTGTAATATTTCTCTGGCCGGACCTCTGAAACAATTTATTTATTTATTTTTTATTTGTTTGCTTATTTTGAAAGAGTGAACTTCCATTGGTTGGGAACGTAGCACCCGACTTTGAAGCAGAGGCTGTTTTTGATCAGGAGTTTATCAAGGTATTTTTGATTCAATACTGATTGGTAAATTTTGTGATTACAAATTATGTTGAATGAAACACTGTCTTTTCAGGTCAAACTATCTGAATATATTGGGAAAAAATATGTTATCCTATTTTTCTACCCATTGGATTTCACATTCGTTTGTCCTACAGGTTAGTAGACTTCCGATTGAGATTGTCGTGGATGCTGAGTTTTCTCCTTTTTAACTGTAATATTACTTGTGTACAGAAATCACTGCCTTCAGTGATCGGCATGCAGAGTTTGAGGAAATAAATACAGAGATTTTGGGTGTTTCAGTTGACAGTGTGGTGAGTTTGTTTTGACCTTTTTTTTTAACTGTTTCGTCAGATTCTAGCTCTTGTATAATTTTTTCCCCGTACGTTTTTCTATGGCATTTTTAAATCCATTTAAGTGACGGTACCAGTTGGAGAGTAAGGCTTTGTTTGTTGTTATTCTTTTCTCTATTCTTGAAATGACATGCTTCTTGGATGTATACAAGCTACTAAGAAAGTGAAAGGTGTGCAATGACTTGGCCCACTTACCATATCTGACAGGAAGAAGCTATGACTGAGAGTTCATAGCATAATCTGCAAAATTATGAGAATTCCGCAATTTTTTTTCTCTGAAACATAATGCAATGAATTAGGACGTATCGGAGAGTATTGTCAGACGAAATTACTTCATAAAAATATTGGACAATTAGTTCATTCGAACCTTGATTATTGGAATTTCTTTTTCTTGACTTACACATGTATTGCTATTCTCAATATTTGTGAAGGATGTGTGACATAGTGGAGTGGGATGCAACATTCCCACTTGTTCATGCGGCATGCCCAAGAAAACAGACAGCTTTATATATTGTGATCTATTACTCTTCCTTTTTCTAAATGCACAATTATCTTTTATTAGCCTTATCCATAGGCACTTCTTAAGTTTGCTTCTTCTTGATTAGTGTTGTTGTTATCATTGTATTTTCACACCTTGCATGGGTTCAAACTGATAGAAAGTCGGGTGGTCTTGGCGACTTGAATTATCCTTTGATTTCTGATATCACCAAATCCATCTCGAAATCTTTTGGTGTTCTCATTCCCGATCAGGTATTTTTAAATGATGGCTATTCATCTTACACGAATGTATTGTGTGCTCTAGTTTCAAATTCCCGGGAAAGAATTGTAGGATGCTGTCTAGGTAAATACCTTTAGCTTTTTGTGTAAAGTGTTGAAATGTTGGCCGTGAAACTATTGCTTTTATCATTAAACCTTTTTAGCACTTTTCACAACAATTCTAATTGTTTCCAATGATTTAGGGGATTGCATTGAGAGGATTGTTCATTATTGACAAGGAAGGGGTTATTCAGCATTCTACCATTAACAACCTGGCCATCGGTAGAAGTGTTGATGAGACAAAGAGAACTCTCCAGGTAATTATTTATACGACAAATCAGGACAAGAACAGGATTGACAATATTTTAGTGTATCTCCAACTTTTTATTTGTTTCTTCCACACATCTGTCATTTATATTTAGTCTTTGCATCCATTTATGTGCATTGGTCTTGCAGGCCTTGCAGTATGTGCAGGAGAACCCAGATGAAGTTTGCCCAGCTGGGTGGAAGCCTGGTGAGAAGTCCATGAAACCAGACCCTAAACTTAGCAAAGAGTACTTCTCTGCTATTTAGGGTGGATGAATTTATATGAAGACTTGTAACGCCAACAAAAATATCATAAACTACGGATCTTGATAACACTTACCTGTTGTTGGTTTTTGGTTATAAATATACCAGTATTCATATCGAGATCTACATTCTTTCTCTCTTATAGTTGACTCCTTAACATGGTGAAGTGGGTGCTAAAAGTATTGAGAGAATTCTGATCTTATATAATAATAGAAACTCTATTTTTCACCCATAAGCTTTAGGTTGCTTGGCTCCGTACCAAACTGTAATATACTCACCGCAACGGTAGATAAAAGAGAAAAGAAATGCAATGGAAGAGTTAATATACTTACCAGATAAGTTTTGATCCAGTAAACACGTGAATATATGCATGGTGATTCTTAAATTCACATTAGTTCGCATGGGTTTTCATAGATATTAGCAAGTCATCCATTTAATCAGTTTTAATAAAATCAAATTAACTTATTATAATTCAATTCGAAACGATTATAATTCTGAGTAATGACACTGTTCTTAGATAAAATGAATGTTTTACTAGGTAACTTTAGTTGTAATGCTTGTATATGTCTTTGCCAACTTGCTCCTTTCCAAAGTACCAAAAATTAGCATTCGGTTTTACGGACTGCAGGGATGAAATTTAGCAATGGCTAGAAAACACAGGACAAGGGAGTGAGTTATAAGTGTATTAAAGCCGTAGTTAATTTCCAGATGAAAGAGTAAATAATACTCTACATCGTCAATTTAATAAATAAATAATGCACATTTTCATTGACGTTTTATCTGCTAGATATCAACGATACTATTAACGAATGTTTATTCGAACTGCTATACATGCTTCAGTTGTGAAAGCAAAACCATTACTGCCATTGGCCATTGACACAAACTCAGCCCATTGGTTGGACTTGTGAGAACTTTTGAGGAAACAATTTTTTTTTCTGTCAAAAAAATATGAAAAACGTTTTTAGAATACAGTAATACTTTTTAAATTTCGAAAAAATAAAATTAATTTTAAAAATATTTTTCATTGCAAAATTTGCAAATATATTTGTTAATTAAGGAATATTTTTTCTTAATAAAAGAAAGGGTCCAGACAATGTCAAAAGATGTCTTTCTTTTAGCATATGAATATCATCCATATCCTATGATATTCACCCACTTCACTGTGTTGCATTATCCTGAAGTTAGAAATTCAGACAATTGAATTTGAGGTAGAAATTCAGAAAAAGAAGAAACGGAGATTGAAGGAGTATGTCCTTATTACAGAAGGGCCTGTGTTGTGTTTTTCACGTCCGTAACCACAATGTAAGCTCTATCAACATCTCATCAGCAATGGTATGCACCGCCACCAATTTCCATGCCCCAAATCCCCCATCGATGGGACGTGGCAAAGCAAGGAGGATCTTGAAACCTCTATCAGCGGCGCTTCCCGTTCCACCGCCGCTTGACCTCACAGAAGACAACGTGA
This sequence comes from Vigna umbellata, assembly GCF_018835915.1. Next base: position 101,861 of record NW_025907275.1, read on the forward strand.
GACAGGCTTTGGAGGACGCTCGACAGGAGCTGGGTCAAATCTTTGACACCTCTGTTGGTATGACAGGTAAGGTAAGCATTATTTGACTGTTACATGGTAGTTTCTGGTTTGTTGATTACTGTAATGGAGCAACGCAACATAATCCAATTTCAGGAGTGGTTGAACTAGCTGACTTGGATGGACCTTTTGTGAAGCTTAGCCTCAGGGGTCGCTTTTGGCACAAGCGTTCCACGGTCATAGCCAGAATCGCCAATTATCTCAAACAGAGGATTCCTGTGAGTCTATTATGGTTGTTTTCTAAAACGCCAAAATAACCACTCAAGTAAACTATTACAGTGCAAAGCTAAAGAGTTACATAATTTTTGCCCTTTTGATGCATTGGTTTCAGGAGATTTTGGAGGTTGACATAGAAGACGAGAAACAATTGGATGATAGTCCTGAGAGTTTTTAAGGTACTGTGCACGGCTCACGTCCTTTAGATTTTGCTCTATTCTTTCTTTTGATTCAGTTGGTCTTCGACTCGACAAAGAAAATTTGTTTGGTGCGGATGAGAAACCATTGGAAAAATGTTGCTATGGGAATATATGTATAATTGTGCTATTTTCGTTAGATGTTATTGTTACATACACATCAAAGCTTCTTGCACAATCCTCATTATAATCCCCTTTCTATCCTTTCCTTTTTGTTTCAAAATCAAATGGTGCGCATTCTGTTTGGCAGATTATGTGCACAAAAATATACAAACAACTTTTGGTCTTTGGGAAACTGCCTTGTTGGTGTCATTGGTCAGGTTCACCAAATGACATTATCTCTTATCGTGTTGAAATCATTGAGTGAGTAGTCATCAATCAACATAAAACATTTGGGGCAAATTTCGGTAGTATTGTCCATATCTTCATCATTGGCTAAATGCTGCAGTTTCCATTTTGTTTCAACGCAGGTATCAGTTATCTATCAACAATAAGGTGCTTTGGTAAATTAATCAAAGAATTTTATCAAAGAGAATTTGATTTCTTACAAAACTCAATGATGTCATGAGATTCATTGAACGAGATTATTCTTTTTGTTGTTGGCAGATAAATTGAAGGAAAGGACAGAGAAAATCTGGTCTCATTTTCTTTTCTAGCAATGATACACATACACCTTGATTTCATCTACACCTATCACACACTTGATTTTTCTTCTACCTCTCTTCTTATCAAATCATATAACCTATAAACCTATCATTTTTGTTCTCTCTCTAAGTGTATATTAAGTGTTAATGAACCTTTTTTGGTGTCTATGAATCATTTTTCTTTTCTTAATTACCAGCAACCTGTAGCACAGGAATGTTGGTTTACAAAACTGCAATGCATATTGATTCGTTTGATCTTACTGTTTTACTGCATTTAGCGGTCATTACATCTGTGGCGAATTTTTTTTGTGGTGTGTTGTACACACTCGTTCATTTACTGATTGAGGTGCTTCTAAGTGTCACTACCTTATCCATAACTACAAGGTTTTTGTTTTGGTGGCCTATAATTGTTCGATGAACTTAGTTTTGGTTTCTAAGGATATGCCAATGCCTTTTTGGCTTAAGATTATCATTTCACCTTATTGTTGTTGTTTCATTCATGCAATCAACAATACAATTTATAAACTTACATATCAAAATAGACAAAATGACTATAAACGACTATAAATGACTAATCCATTAACTAACTACCAATAACTTCTCACGGCTAATACATTAACTAGCCAAAAGACTCCAAGGACTAATTCTTTTAAGTTTATCATTTGACACGGAACAGTTCAGTTATGCCTTTCCCTCTATGTTTGACTAAATTAGACATGGTAAGAACTTCACTATGTCCAAATTTATGATATGAATCCAGAGTAGTGCGTTCCAGAAACTCTTGCTATGTTATTTACTTACCAACTTTACTATGTTTCTGATGGGCAATGCAGTTGGGAATTGAATAAAACTACAATGATCTCTAGCAGCTAAACCTGGTACCCTGCCACCATTTATGAATACTCTAGTTCCTGGTTGAACGATGACTTTCTTTTTTTTTTGGTTTGAAATCTCGTTGTAGTCTGAGTGGAGCTTGGAGAAGTCATTTAGCCAGGTTCTTAGAGTTAGTTTCTGTCGTGTCGTGTGTATATCGTGGTTGGTGACCACAATTTTCCAAGAAATGTAGATTAGATGATCTGATCTGAATGACTTAATTGAACGCAACTAGTGGGTACTGAATTTGTACCAACCATTTACCTCATTAATTCAGCTATTTGAAATAACTTTTACGCCACTTTTTTACAAATTATTTTATCTTATGGATAATTGAACTTTGAAAACATTGTTCTGAGAAAAAGGGAATTAATATTTCAGTCATCTAATTGTTTTTACTAAAGAGGCGAATATATCCAGTAAAAAGTTTAGTATCTTAAACTTAAACTAATTTCAATGTTTAACTAGCACATGGCTGGGTAACTTACTAACTAATTGTTAGTAGTATTAGTTGTAATACCCCTCAAGGTCGAAAGTAAAGACAAAGGATGGTTTGAAAAGTAAGGTCTGAAAATGAGCAGCAGTTAATGACTGACTTAGATAACAAATCAAAATTCTGATGGGCAGATTTGACATGAACTAATTGGACTAATTCTCTTACGAAGTGAATGCCAGTGTGGATGTGTTTGAAATCAAATGAATAATTGATTGGTTGTAATATTAAATAATGATAGATGAAATGGAAACTCAAGTGAGAGACGTTGGAGCCACACAACTTCACTACCAACAAGCAAATGCTTTACACTCGGTGTCTATCGATGATCTTGAAACAGTAGAGCTTCACCCAAGAAACACACAAAAACTAGTAGTAAATTGCCTAGTGTCAGTACAACTTTAGTAGGAAGCTATATCTACTGGAAAATACCCTAAAAGCTACCACTAAAGCCGTAAATAAGACAAATATTATAACTAATACTATACTATTATATCTATATCCTATAAAATCTATTGACCACTTGATCTTCTTTATTTTGTGTTTCCGGCCCATCGTATAACTTTCTTAACTTGTTCCAAAAAAATGTAATTTAGCAAAAGATCAGAGTTGACATGAAACAAAAAAAAAAAAGCCTTTGACATGTGCCATCTTTTTAAATTATGCATTATTGCTTGCATATGGTGAGACCTGCTAGATAAAGCTATGTATTAGCTTAATTTGTGTACGGTCAAGAGACATAGTTGGATAGAAGGATGAGAGAGATTATAGGTTTAATTTTTCATTAATAATTTAGAGATATAAGGTTAGTTTGGAAGAGATGGTAAAAGAAATTGAGTTTAACTCTTCTGCTAAATATTAATTGAAAGATTAAATTATTAGGATGATTTTTTTCAATTGTTAACTATGAAAACTTTCAGACAAGATTAACTAAGTTTGTTTTCTTGGTAATGTTGATCAAGAAATTCTTCAATCGACATTGATTCAAAAATTGGCAAAATAAACTACAACATCAACTTGTAAAATAAATCTAGATCCGTATAAACTTATAAATAATTGTGGTTAACATAAANAAAATACCCTAAAAGCTACCACTAAAGCCGTAAATAAGACAAATATTATAACTAATACTATACTATTATATCTATATCCTATAAAATCTATTGACCACTTGATCTTCTTTATTTTGTGTTTCCGGCCCATCGTATAACTTTCTTAACTTGTTCCAAAAAAATGTAATTTAGCAAAAGATCAGAGTTGACATGAAACAAAAAAAAAAAGCCTTTGACATGTGCCATCTTTTTAAATTATGCATTATTGCTTGCATATGGTGAGACCTGCTAGATAAAGCTATGTATTAGCTTAATTTGTGTACGGTCAAGAGACATAGTTGGATAGAAGGATGAGAGAGATTATAGGTTTAATTTTTCATTAATAATTTAGAGATATAAGGTTAGTTTGGAAGAGATGGTAAAAGAAATTGAGTTTAACTCTTCTGCTAAATATTAATTGAAAGATTAAATTATTAGGATGATTTTTTTCAATTGTTAACTATGAAAACTTTCAGACAAGATTAACTAAGTTTGTTTTCTTGGTAATGTTGATCAAGAAATTCTTCAATCGACATTGATTCAAAAATTGGCAAAATAAACTACAACATCAACTTGTAAAATAAATCTAGATCCGTATAAACTTATAAATAATTGTGGTTAACATAAAGGAAAAACTTTGTGAATATCAATTAAAAAAATATTAATAAATTTTGATCGAAAAATAATATAAACCAATATTGACTAAAAACATAAACAATATTAAAAATAATTTTTAAATTATTAACAATGGTTTGATATTTAAATATTTTTAATTTAATAATAATTAAAATATTTTATCTAAATAAAAAAATAAAATTCAGTAAACTTGAATTGTCTTATCAAAATAAAAGATTAAAAAAATAAAAATATTAAATATTAAATCAAATCAAGTTCAATAAATTTTAATATTTTAAATCTGTGAAATTGTTTATCCAACCACAAGTTTAACGAATTACTATTTACAGGTTTTTTTCTTCTTTTATTAAGCCTTATGTTATGGTGGCACTTCAACATCACTAAATGGTTTAGAATTTCCATCACTTTAAAATTTTGAGGAATATCTCTTCATCCACTTATTTCCTTATTTAGTTTGTCTCAAATTTGGATTATATCTTATTTTTATTTGTAATGTTTTCATAGTCAGTGTCTATTTATACTGTATTAGAGCGTTCGTTATTTATTTATTTGTCACTGGTAGCCTTTTTAAAATTTTGTATTATATTTAGAGTGTTTTTGGCAAACTTTTTCATAAAAATGTTTCAGAGAAATAGAAAAATAAAATAAAATAAGTTTTTTCTAAAGTTAAAATTAATTTTTATATAAATTAAAAATTAAATTTCGGAAAAGTTAACATGAAATAAAATTTACAATTTAATCTGTGTAAAAATTAGTTTTAACATATAAACAAGTTGATTTTAGTGGATTATTTATTTGTTTCGACTTTATGTTTTCCTAGTACTAATTCACACTGATGTTCAATTTTTGTTTTTGTTTTTGTTTTTTTTTTTGTTTTTTGTTTTTACAGAAGCAGTGTAATTTGTTATCAAAACATATTAAAGAGTCCAACTTTCTCTCAACCAACATATTTGGGTCATTTCCTATTCATTTTGGAATGAATTTTGCTGAATATAATTGGAGCTGAACCACAGAGGAAACAATTTTATTTTATCACATTATTATTGTTGTCAGTGTGTGTTTGCATTTTACTAGAATAAAATGACGCAGTTTTGTTCTTTTAATTTTAAAAAACCTTTAATAAAATAGATAATTTTGTAATCGAGTATGAAAACTTTAAGTTAGGAAACTTTTAAGTAAGAGTATTTAAAGTATAACAACTTTTTTCTTAAATTTATTTTATTTAACTTCATGTATGTGAATTATTTCCATATAAATATTTTTTTATTATCACCTAAATTCATTATATTTATTAATAGATATATTCTTTCAATATCAGTAAAAATAATTTAAATATTTAAATAATAATTCACTCATTAAATATATACTAACACCACAATAATCTTGTAAGAAGGGTTTGAAAGAATTATGTCTTAGAAATGATAACAAAAAATTATGTAGAGAAATAAAATATTCAATAGTGTGAGACAATAGTATTCACCTTTTTTAATTATACAACATTTGCATAGGTTAAGATTATAGTATAACTTTTAAATAGAGATTGTGCTGTATTTTTATAAATGATGAAATTATTTATGAATAGGATAAATAGTCTAATTCAAAAAAAATACAAAGAAGTTATAGAAAATGTATCTTCTTTATTATATTACTAGTGAAAAAATATTTTTTATGATAATAACATATAATAAAATTATTATTATTATTATTATTATTATTATTATTATTATTATTATT
>NW_025907276.1:0-28015 GCF_018835915.1 Vigna umbellata
GGTGTAACTGAACTCAGAAGAATCTCTCTGAAATGTTTTCTTTGACTGATTTCATAAATTGTTCACTATGGAAGATTGGTCATTGGTGTTTTTGAGGGAACTACTGTTCGCTTTCTGCAACCTCAATCTTGGAATGTTCATTCTTTCATAAACTTGTTTGTTCATTGATGCAGTTTGTGTTCAGAATTGAATAATAATATGGTATAATCCCAAGTGCAAAACTCACTGTCCCCAATTTTTCTCATCAAAACCCCACTGCCTTCTTTGCCATAATTCCATTTGCATCTTCAACGAGCCACAAATCAATTTCAACATCAATTTCAGCAAATTCTTCAATCCCAAATCGCGAATTGATTTTAACCTAAAGTTAATGAAGGAGAAGTTGTGACTGAGGCTGCAATGTGGCTCGAGGGTTATAGTGATTGTAGAAGAAGGATAAGTGCGATGAAGCTTCTAGTTTTGAGTGAGAAGGGGACTGCTGTAACATCCCAATATCTCACAATGGATATTAATAATTTAATATGGTAACATAATTTACGGTTAATATTAGGGCGTAATCTCACACTTATAAATTCATAGTTTACTAGATGTCTACACATGTTTTTAAACTCAATTTCAATGATAAACTCATAAATAAATTAGATGTCTTCTATTAATTATTCTGCTCTCTCTCTTCTTGGCACTGATCAGACGACAGCCTTCATCTGCTCCCGTTATAACGAATGATACGATCATCGCACACTACCCAACAAAACAAACACAAACAAGTAGGGTGAGCTAACATGACAAAATCATTTTATAACAAATGTTTTATAATTACCTGATAAGTAAACATCATATAAAAGTAGTTCGACACCCTATACCAAATTCCTATTAGACATCGTCTCACAATACCAATAGGACACCACAAACCCAAAATAAACAATCATCCGGCTGAGACGTTGATGAGCGGTCACGGAGGGGGTTCTGCACTTGTAATGACTTCTACTTCTTTTTTTTGGTGAACAAAAAAAAAAAAAAAATACACTTTCAAATCTTCATACCATTCACAAGGTTCATCCCCTAACTATTTCCAAAACGGCACATAGACCAGGACTCATGCTCCTCTCCCCACATAATTCACCCTCTCTACTGAGACTAGATGATTATTAGAGTATCAGGATAACCTCAAACTACGGGACCCTCAACATCAAACATATACACAAATACATAAATATTACTGAATCTATCCACGAGGGACTCATGCCATACTCATTTTACTCAACTCACATTATTACCCCTACAAACATCTCACATAATAACTCAATAACATGTTCAGATGCATAAAAATTCAAATGCAATATAATAACTACAATCATCGCAAAATCACACAAACTCAATATATTGCACATAATTAATTTAACAGTACGCATATGTTCAATAGGCTTTAGTTAAACTTGTCGAGTAGGACTTCCAGGAAAAGAGGTGCGTCACAATGGACCAAACTTAATTACAAGCTTTCCTTAGTCAAAAGTGTCCTCAACTAGTTTTTAAAAAATGTCTTATTAAAGATTCAAAACAACAGCATATAATATAACACTGAAAGTTCAATATAGATTAAATACAGTAAGCATTAACCAATTCACACAGGAAATTTCAATATAGGAATAGAATAATAATACTAAATGCAAATATAAAAGCATAGAACTATTTTAAATCATAAAAAAAAACATAGAAAGGTTTTTAGCTCCCTACCTACTATGACCAGACGTCTCTTGCTCTGAATTATTTCTCCGAAACCTTCAGAAACTCTACCCTTCTTTCAAATAAAAAATTTCTCTCTAACTTTATCTAACTGATTTCTCTTCTCTTGGTGTTAGAATACCCTTCCCTCCCAATGGCTATGATAGTTAAAAAAAAAAAAATTTACTATTATAATATTTTAAATTATTTATTATTTAATATTATTAAAAAAATAAGATTTTAATCATTTACTCACCAATTTCTGATTCTAGTTTCTTCCCTATTAAGAAAATCCTAATGCTTCCATGCTAAGGAATCCTAATGCTGAAAATTTATTTTACTATTCCACTTTTTAATATTACTATGTACTTTTTTACTATTCAATTTAAAAAAATTTTCTAAATAAGTTACCAAAAATTTGAAACCTCTCCTTCTAAAATTATAAAATTTTATATCCAAAATTTACATTTTGTTTCTATCCATTAAAATTATTATTATAATAAAATACTAAATTTACTACTATAAATATTTTCTTTCATGGGTCTTACAACTGCCACGTGGTAGTCCCTCATTGGTTGAGTTTGCCATGCAATGACTAACTGGATAGGTCATTCAGTTTTGGCCATGGGAGCAACTCTGTCGTTAGCGTTTTTAACGCCGTAAGAAAAAGGAACCAACTTGAACCGTTTTTTACAAAATATGGGACGTTTGTGAATTTTTGAGAAAAGAAGGACCAATTTGAACACACCTAACAAACCGAAGGACCAACATAGGTATTAAACCTTATATTTACATAAGTTACATATTGGTCATGTTTATTTACTTATATTTTTCTCTAGGCGTTACTATTGTTTATTTATTCATATTTATTCATATTTACTTCTACTTACATATTCATCCTATTTATTTATTTTATTGTATTGTCTGATTTCAAATAATTATTATTTTATTTATTTATGGAAAATACATATAATGATTATAATTATGGTGAAACATTGAAATTTATGATAAATAAATATTTGATTATTTTAGTTCGACGTAAAATGTTAGAAGTCTCACGTCGACTAGAGATAAGACTAGTTTATAATATATAAATGGGTGCAAACGTTTGATGGATGTTAGATCAGTTGGATGATTGGATTTTTAGAACATCATTATGTTTACATTGTTTATGTTATTAATATAAATACAGGTTCTATGCATGATGGATGTTCTATGGTAAGGATATGTGTATGGAATATTGATCATATGATTGCATCTTTGAGATGCACATTATGCAGGTCTGTATGTGCTTGAAAACTGTTATGCAGGTCTGTTTATATTGTTGGTTTCATAAGAAATACAATTGTCTTTTACATTTTCCTCCAACTTACCGAAGGCTTTTGCCCTTAGGTAAAATACCACTTTGGTAATTACCGAGAAGGCTTTGGCCCTTCAGAAATACCGAAGGGCTTCTGAACCTTCGGTATTTACCGAGGTTCCCCCTTAGGAATTACCGAGGGCTCCTGGCCTTCGGTATTTACCGAAGGGCAAAAGCCCTCGGTAATTGTTAGCGACAAGGGATTTACCGAGGGCTTTGTGGCCGTCGATAAGCCGTCTGTAATAATCTCTTACCGACGGTTTTGGGCTGTTTTCGAGGACTTCTGGCCTTCGGTAATGCCCTTCTTTTTTGTAGTGAACTTTATTTACAAGCCGGGTTTTGTGGAGTTGAATTAAACTTAAAAAGCCCATTTTCTAACATGGTATCAGAGTCATGGGTTGGAACCTATCCTATAACAATTAGTTGGGTGTTGCTCCCTCCACCACCACCCATTGCTCCCTCCACCACCTCATTCCTATTTTACCCCTCATTTCACCTCTTTATTCCTATTTTATCCTTAGTAAAATTTTATTTTTAGGATTCATATTTTATAACTTTTACTCACTGTAATCCTTTACATGAATGCATGACGGCAAACACATTCTTCTTCCTCTCTTTCAATTTATCCTCTCATTATTTCATTGTGATATTCTTTGTCTGAAAGTTCATTCTTCAGGAATGGATTCCATCATGTCAAAAAGGTCGGTGGGCTGGTGAAGGTGGAGTGCAGAGCAACTTCATCGTCCAGATACGTAATAAACCCTAAAATAAACCTTAAAATAAACATGAAAATCTTAAATGAATGCGGATGTCAACATCTTTTAAGCTAAAACGGATATCAACATCCGTTTTGCCTTAAACGGATGTTAACATCCGCTAACGGATGTGAGCATCCGTTTAACGTTTTCATGATTATTTTAAGTTTTTCTTTATTAGTTTATTATTTTGTTATATTAATCCAACCCAAATACGCGTTTCGTCCTACCGACGTCTCTAAATACGCCCACCCTGCGTTTCTTCCCTTTCTCCCTCCTTCCTTTCTCCCTCCAAGTTCAGACCAGCTGTTCTGATCTTAACCTTATTCCGATTCTATGTTAGGAAAATGCATTCCCCGCGTTTGACTATGATTCACGCCGCGTGGGATGGGCTAGCATTTTGCTTTTCAACCCTACTAGCCTCAACTCGTCACCTCCAGTCCGCTTCGTGACGACCCCCCCAAACAACGCTTGTCCGACCAAAATCCGCACCTCGAACCAGTTCTGACTGGGTTGTGTCCCTAATGGAGGAGCAAAAACGCATGAGAATGATATCGAACATGGATTGGGCACGAAGGTCACACATGCGTAAACAGACACACCTAGAGAACTTACAAAACCAAATGAACTGTTTTGGGTTGAAAACCGGGAACTGAAAAACGGGTTTCAGTTTCTCCTTCACCATTGTAACCGTCTACGAACCGAAAACAAGTGGCTTCGGTCCAAACAAACCATGCTCCGCCAAAAACTGGCCGACTAAATCAAATTTTCCTCTTCCGACAATTGCAACCATTTTCCACTGCAAGACTGTGCAATATTGCCATGGCAGAATAAACCTCTGATCAACATTAACCACATAAACTACTTATCACAATTTGGCGTTTTTTAAGTAACTAAAAACAGTAACTTGTCTTAATTTATTTTCTGTGTAAAAATTTAGGAGTAGCTAAAGGTGAAGTAGGTAGGGTAGGTGTGAGAGTTGGGGGAGAAGTGGGAATGAAAAGAAAACTGAGGGACTGGAGAGATTAGGGGTTTGCGCTGCGGAAGCGAGAAGGAGAGTTGGAAATGGTCTTAGAATTTAGGAGGATTAAGTAATTAAAATAAGTGTAAAAAGGTAAAAAAAGGGTTTTTTTGTAATTAAAAAATATTTGCAGAAGGTTGAGGAGGTGGTGGAGAAGGTTGGGGAGGTGGAGGGAGCAACACCCCAATCAGTTTTGTGAGATTGAGTCAGGCTTAAAGCCCACTTTCTAACCTAAAAGCTTGGGATTTAAATGAATGAATTATTATTTAAGATGACATGTTTTTAAGGTTATTCAAGTGAAACTCATTTATGCGGATGACTAATCCCTTACAAAATTTATTTAAATCTTTTATAAAATATGATGAACTTTTTACTTTTAGCAATAAGTTAATTTTTAATTAGAAGATATTTATTATTCATATCATTCGTTATCTTTAATTTAACAAAAGATATTATATTAACTTATTTTAAAAAGTAGACTAAATTAACAACGTTTTAAATGAAATTTAAAATATTATTACAATAATAAGAAGAAAAAACTATCAAACTTATAATAAAATAAGTAATAAAAATAATAAATTAAAATATCAATAATAACATAAATATTTAATTTTTTTATACTTTTACTTATATAATTCGGTTCAAAATAATTTCACTTCTCACTTTTTTTTCCACACTTTTAGTGTTTATTTTCTAATCCAAATAAAACATTATTTTTGTTTCGATCTTGTCAATGTAGTATTGTTGCCTGTGTATAAAATTTATGATTTCATCGACATCATTTTTAATATTTGTATTATCATCTTGAAAATCAGATTAGACTACTTGCTAAACACAAAGTTAGTAATTCAGTCTTCATTTATTTAAACAATACAATTATTTAACAAAAAAATTAATAAGATGTTATTTTAATTTTTTCTTTAAAATGTAAAGTTTTTTTTTTCAATTCTTAAAAAATTGTGAGTTGTATTGAAGGAAAAGTTTTGGTAGAAAGGCAACACACATATCTGACATTGAAAGCAACAAAAGACCCCAAAAGCTAACATATGCCTAATAAATCCTAAACCATTCAAAATAGAAATACAGCCAAGCACGTTATGTCTTCTATTTATCTTATGATTAAGCTAAAAATGTGTTAGTTCAACTTGACTAACTTATTACGGGTTGATAGATTTTAAAAATGTTTTATTTTTTCAATTTATTTTATATATTTATTGTAGTACCATCAAAGTTGATTCACTTGACTTATTATTTATAACAGTACCATCAAAGTTTTAACTTGTTTTTATCAAATATTATTATAAAAATAATAATTGAAAATTAAAGTGTCAATCATACATTTAAACTATCCAAGCATTATTGAACAACATAATATTTAGAAAGAGTAATTTATCAACCTACATAATTAAAAGTAATAAATAATTTTAATTTAATTCAAACCAATTTAACTTTCATGAATGGAGTTCAATTTGATCCTCACATATGATGTTGTTGAGCGTGAAAGGTATATTAAAAATTTCTCAACATCTATATTTAGAATCAAACATATCTGATAGAAATAGAAATAAGAAAAGGATCACTAAATCTGTTGTGTAATTACTTATATAGAAGTTACCACTTTACCAAATTTAAATTTTTGTTCAAACAGAAAAGATATGAAATTTGTGTTCAATTATTTGGTTGGTACAGTACTAACCTCACTGGGTAAATGATACGTAGCTTTCAGTGGTAGTGCTAGCTTTTCCACATGAAAATAAATTCAATTAGGCATAACAAAGTAGTTCATAGATAATTTTTAGTATAACATTCAATTTCAGATTTCATCCTAGGAAAAATAAATATATGTGAAAAAAATATCTGTTAAATAAGTAACTTAGATAATCTAAAAAAACTTCACACATGAGTGTTTCTTCTTTAACATATTATATTTTATATGATTAAAATTTGTATTGTAATACATGTAGTAAACAATATTTAATTATATCTTAATTTTGTATAATATATAAAATTATACAAAATAAAAAATAATGGAGCATGCATTTATATATTTCTGTTAACAAAAGAATATAAGACGATTTAATAAAATAATATGAACACACTTAGATAGTTAATAGGTTAATAAATCTTCAATTTGGTTTCGTAAAAATATGAAACACTTTCAATTTAATCATTAAAAAAACACAAAAATATGATTTCGTATACATATATATAATATAAACTAACTTATAAATTAAATATTTTTATTTTTGTCTACCTAACACATGTTTTCTTAACATTTTATAATTTCATTGTTTTTCAAATTCTTTGTTTTCTATTTTTGGTTTATTTTTATTTTCTTAATAATAAATTGGATACTTACTATTTCGGTTATAACTCTTTTTTAGATATTATTTTGGATTGATGTTACGTTGGACTTTATGTAAAGTCCCGGCAACTCACAGGGACCGCTGACTGCCCCCACAGACCACCACCAGGCTTTCCAGTGTGCTTTGTCCTCAGAAAACTTCCCAGAAGGTCACCCATCCCAGAATTACTCCAGGCTAAGCACGCTTAACCATGGAGTTCTTATGAGTCAGGCTACCGAAAAGTAAATGCATTTTGGTGATATGAGTAGTCAAATCAATTCCTTTAAGCTATCCTTCAACTGTATAGTCCCATACCTATACAGTCTCCAAATCCCTCTCATTCCGGTGTATGTTCGATTCATCCATGTACCCCTTCCACCCGAAGCTGCCAGGAGCCGCTCCTTGTCTGTGCCCCCTGCACCATGCCTCTTGCACCGGCGTCACTCCCCGCCCTCGTCAGTGCCCGGATGTCACACTTTACACTTCTATGTTCGCATTTTGAATATATAATTTGCTAGATTTAAACTCTTGTGTTATTTTTTATAATTTTTAGAAATTGAGACAACTTCGTTAAGAAATTGTAAAGAAGAATATGTGGCTTGTTCTCCCACATATGATAGAATGTATCTCATAGCAGTATAGATATGTCTCTGGTCGAATATATGTCAGACTATTAAGTTAATATGTACTTGATGCATCGATCTATTCTATTATTACAATATTACATAAGACATTTAATTACAATGATCTATGATTAACTACGATAAGTGAGAAACTAACATGTATTTGAACCAATAATCTCATCACATAGGTTAAAGCTTATAAACATGAAATATAAATAACACATCTTATCAAATATGTTAATGACATTCATTAATCACTATATTTATTGCTTACACACTAAGCGATAGTGTTTTCTACATACACGACCTTTATCTAATTCAAGAAAAACAATGTTCAAGAGAAAGACAGGTATCCTATAGACTGAAAGTTAAAAATATTTAAATAATCTTTGGAAGTTTTATTATAAGATACATATTTGACTCTGTAAAAATATTTTATTAACTTTTTTAGAACCCAAATTACACTCAAATTGGCTTCAATATTCATACGTTATAGAAGATTTTTGTGCAACAAAAGTAGAACGTTTTTGCATTATCAAAAGATTATTTCACAAATTCAAGATCAACTCAAAGTTAGAAGATTTTCATTTTGATTTTATTTTTGAATCTGTGATCGGTTTACAATTTCTGAAATTTCTTTACAACACTTTACTGTTACTAAAAAAATATATATGTGATTTAAAATTTTGCAATTTTACAGCAAATTTATATTCTTTGTACTTTAATTTTTTTTTCTTTTTTGATCTTTTTTTCACTAATCGATCAACTTATTTATTCACTTTTCAATAAAAAGTTAACAATGAATCGGATGAGATTGGAGAAAGAAGACAAATTAATCAATAAGTTGAAAACAAAAGAACAAAAGTAATATCCACATTATATCTATCTTGATAACATTAAACGATACTATATATAAACCAAAATGAACGTTATTCTAAACACTAAAAAAAACAAATTATTTTTAGTAAATATCTAGTTTATAACATTTAAATTTACTTAATTAAACCTTTTTAAGTAATAAAATAGTTTTTGATCTTCTATCATTTTAAAGTGTTTGAGAAAAAAAGAATCTAATTGGTGGATCCTCATAAAGCAGATCTTACTAGTGTTCACTGCTTATGATTGCCATCATGCAGAATGCAGTGAGCCCAATGTCTAAATAATTGACATCCTTAATTTGAAAGAAGACAATGTTGATTTTTGCAACAAGGGTTTGCATCCCCATGACAACATTTTCCACAGATCATCACACTTCATCCAACGGTGGAAATTGTCGTCGCATGAATAACGTGGTCGTCTCTTTTTTCTTGTCTCCATTGATGAAGGTTTTTCTGTATACCTTAAAAGACTGAAACCTTGGACTCGGTTGGCCAAAAGATCAGTTCTTCCACTTTCCTTTCAATGGAAGACTCGTGGGAAAATTGGATTTCTTCTTTGGTAATCACCCACCAATAAAAAACACTTTTTTTCTTCTATCAATGTGATTATCGTCACATCTTAATCTCAACTTTTTCTATGTTATCTTTATCTTCTTTTGACTCTTTCTGTTTGGTTTTTTCACACTAATTTGTTTTCTGTCATAGGAAATGGCCGAAGACAACTCCACAGATCATTCTCACATCAATGAAGATAACTTCCTCACTGGGATTGTTCTTGAACCACTAGATTTCTCATTTCTTAACTCTTCTACCACCACCACCATGCTCTCATATGATGATAATCATGATAATAGTAACAGTAACAATGTTTTTTCCATGGAAAGTAGCTATGAAAATGCAAACTTTGATGAGAGGCATGGGAAAATGCTCAAGAGTAATAGCTCAAGCTCCATCATTTCTCATGATGTAGCTAACAACAATGCTTCTTCTTCTTCTTCAGCACCATCCTCATCCACCTTCATCTTGTCCTTTGAAAACTCAACCATGGAACCTTCTCATCATAGACCTAATAAAGATCATGGTAGTTGCCCTAGGAATGCCCTATGTTCTTCACTTTTGAGCTCAGAGAATGATCATCTCAGCACACCAAAGGCCAAACAAGGTGCCAAGAAGTATAGAAGCTCATCTGAGATTCAAGATCACATCATGGCTGAGAGAAAAAGGAGACAGGAACTCACTGAAAGGTTCATAGCACTTTCTGCCACCATACCTGGATTGAAGAAGGTTACTTTTCTACTCAATTCAATGATCTTCTTCATAGATTTTGTTCTTTGTTTCTTTACAAGTTTTCTCACTTTTCAACACTTCAATGTGTTTGGAAATCCAAACATAAATCTAGTCTCACTCAGAAATAATAAGAAAGCTAAATAACATAACGATCATAACACATAAAATCATTGTTTTCTCTTCTAATTAATAAGCCCATAACAATGTGCTCAATTCACATTCAATTTAGTATCCTTAAAATTTGCTTTCAACAATAAAATTTCTACATGATTTGAACATGTTGTATTAGGATGAAGACAATGATCAGACAGCTGAAGAAAAAGCAGATTCTTTGTCTGATTATTACTGAAATTTATTCCCTTTAAGAAGTACTGCTACATCTTACAGGAGTAGCATTTAATGTGTCTATATACACAAAGAATATTTTCATTTCGTGTGCCAGAAAATAAGATTATAATAAATTTTATATAATAACGTAATATATGTTAAAAAAAGTATTGATGACATTTTTCTAAAGAAGGTTTGTAGTGTTGATAAAAGACAATGAACTATGAATGATAAAAGTGCATGCGTGAAGAGGACCCATTCCATGGTTCCATGGCATAGTTTTGAACTTCAAAAAATAGAAAGTGCATTGCATAGTATGGTAGAAAGAGAAGTTGTAATGAAACAGCTTTCTTTGCAGAGAAAGCAGGCCACTGTAGCAGAAAGACAAAGCTGTTTTCCTTAGTTTTACAGCACTTTTTGGACTACTTTTTCACCTTTTTCAGCAAAGCTTTCTGCACTGTTATTTCACTTTTCTTTTTCTTCCTTTATTCTAAGAATTAATCTCTCATATTTCATCATTAATTGTGGATTAAGTTTCTCAAATATGTATTTTATTACTATTTCATGTTTCCGNGCTGAAGAAAAAGCAGATTCTTTGTCTGATTATTACTGAAATTTATTCCCTTTAAGAAGTACTGCTACATCTTACAGGAGTAGCATTTAATGTGTCTATATACACAAAGAATATTTTCATTTCGTGTGCCAGAAAATAAGATTATAATAAATTTTATATAATAACGTAATATATGTTAAAAAAAGTATTGATGACATTTTTCTAAAGAAGGTTTGTAGTGTTGATAAAAGACAATGAACTATGAATGATAAAAGTGCATGCGTGAAGAGGACCCATTCCATGGTTCCATGGCATAGTTTTGAACTTCAAAAAATAGAAAGTGCATTGCATAGTATGGTAGAAAGAGAAGTTGTAATGAAACAGCTTTCTTTGCAGAGAAAGCAGGCCACTGTAGCAGAAAGACAAAGCTGTTTTCCTTAGTTTTACAGCACTTTTTGGACTACTTTTTCACCTTTTTCAGCAAAGCTTTCTGCACTGTTATTTCACTTTTCTTTTTCTTCCTTTATTCTAAGAATTAATCTCTCATATTTCATCATTAATTGTGGATTAAGTTTCTCAAATATGTATTTTATTACTATTTCATGTTTCCGTTGTATTAATTAAATCTGATTATCATTGTTATATGCTGTCAAAAGTTTCATTATTATTTGAATTTAGCACTTTGACATATTCAGAGATTAAAAATATATAACTAAAATATTTAAAAAATTAATTAAGGTATATAAAATTTAATCAATAATATAGTCCAAACCTACTAAGCTTGCGACATTACAATACCTGCAGAACAATACAATTAATTACATGCTATAATTTTCTTTAGCTATCAGATTCTTCTGCCTATTGTCTAAAGTAAAAATATTATTTTAAGTACATCATATTATCAAGGATAAAAAGAGTTATGCTTTGTCTTGTTTAGGGTTTAGTAGAGGGTGAGCACGGAAAGAAAGAGCATGAATTTAATTGAATCTTTGATAAAAAAAGAAAGAAAGAAAAGAAAAAGAAAGTGATTGAGTATAATTAGAATATTTTATTTGTAGGTTAAATACGTTTTTCAATTTTCAATTATTATAAAAAAATTATTTCATTCTTAAATTAAATTATAAATCATTTTGATCAACTTATGTAATAAAATACATTCTAACAAATGATACATAAAGTATTCTTTATGTAATAAATGAAGTTTCACTTATAATATAATCTCCACACACTCTTTATTAAAATTAATATTTTATATAACTTTCATAAAATTCAAGATGAAATAATTTATAATTTAGTTTACAAACAAAAGAAATATATTATAAAGTAATGTCTAAGTGAGACCTTAATTTGTAATTTTGATTTGATGAATGTTTTGATGTGTCTATCTTTGTTATACATAATTTGTTGCATCTTATAATACAGAAAAGAGAAAATATATGTTTAAATTATACATAACTTGACTTGTAAAGATGAATTTATAGACAGACAAGGCCTATATACTAAGGGAAGCAATGATATACATGAAAGAACTTCAAGAGAGAGTGATAGAGCTAGAAAAGCAGAACAAGAGGAAGAGAAGTACAGAATCAAGAATATTGATAAAGAAATATTCGCAAAGAGAAGAAGAAAGATCAACTCATGCACTTCCTCATGTTGAAGCAAGAGTGTTGGAAAAGGAGGTTCTCATTGGAATCCATTGCCACAAACAAAAGGACATTGTGCTCAAAATCATGGCTTTGCTCCAAAATCATCATCTTTCTCTTGCTAGCAGCAGTGTCTTGCCCTTTGGAACTTCCACTCTTAAAGTCACAATCATTGCCCAGGTGATTACAAATTTCATTTTTTAAAAAGTTTGAATAAATTTAATAAAGTTCATAAGAAAAACAACATTCACAAACCTTAAACTTAAGGTTTTGTGTTAAAATTGATGTGTGTTTTATATGAATAACTCTAAACTTTAGAGTAAAATTAAAATTTTTTTTTATATGAAACTTTAATATATTTTAATCTTGGAGTGAATTGATATAATATTTTAATCTAATTATGTTAAACTTTTTATGTTTCAAACATATTTTTGAGTTCATATTTAACGAGATGTATCATATTGTAAACAACTTAAATACTAATAAAAAAATTTAAAATAATTGACTTAAAAGAACTATATTCATTTATTATTAAAATTTGAAGACTAAAATATATCAAAGTTTTAGATTTAAACGAATTCTAATTTTACTTAAAAATTTAGAGATTAAAATCATATTTTCATCCATTTTTATTCATAATTTCTTAAGGTGAAACCTTGAATAAGTTTAACTAGAATGGGCATCATACGTTGTTAAATTCCCTTAGATAACATGATAGTTTGTCACTGTGATGCTGTTATGTTATTGATTAACATTGTTACTTCACTGTCTATTTAGAGAAAATTGAGAATGAATTACTATGAAGAAAAGTTAAAGAAAAATATTGGTATGAGAATATGTATTGTCCATGCAGAGATAATAGTTTTACTTTCTGAGTTAATTTTCTTTGGTTTTGTTGCAGATGGACGAACAATACTGCATGACAGTGAATAATCTTGTAAAAAGCCTGAGACAAGCTCTCTTGAAAATCACATGACATTAATGCTCCTAAGAGTGTAAGATATAATCTGCAAGTGTTTATGGGAGTGAGGTTTGCAGAATTTTAGTTTTGGCTTCTTAAATTTCAATAAGAGAAAATTATGAGAATTTATCCGTGATGTATGCAGAGGTATTATTAAGTAAAATGAACATTAATTGTTTCAAATTTAATTATGTGAAGATAATATTTTCAAGATTAATTAATGATATTGTTCATTGTAAAATTTGGAGATTGATTATTTTCTTTAAAGACATTTCAAAAGAATCATAAGAAAGAAAAACGTGTTTAAATTATTTTTTAGTTTGACTTGTATATTTAGTTAGATTTAATGAATGTATTTAAAAAAAAAAATTTTTTTATATGAATTTATATTAAAAGATAAAAAAAATACAAGAAAACAGTATAATATAATAAAAATACGTTTAATATCTTTATTTGGAATGGAAAATGATTACGAGGGTGATGAATGGATTGGTGGTGAATTATAATACAAAAGTTGTAAAGAAAGCACACTCAGACAAAGGATGATGTTTTAGTAGTTTTTGTATACACTTAGTTTTCTTACCATATTGAGGTGGTCACTTCAGAAAAAAATGAACAAAATTTAGATGTTGATAAAAAAAAGAATCAAATTAAACAAAATTTACAAAAAAATTGAAAATATATTTAACACTAAAAAATTGAGTTTCGCATTGAATAAAATGGACAAAAGTAAAAACAAAAAATATGATATTAAGTCAAAAAAATAAGAGCAATAGAAAAAATCTAAATTAATAGTGTGTTTATCTTGTAATACTAATATTTTATCTTTTATATTTTTAGGTTTTACAAATAAGACAGGGTTATTTTTATAATGATTGTTAATGAATTCGTAATGGTCGTCAGAGACCTTATTTTTACATTATGTTATGTGATTTATCTTAATGAATTGAAATTATATATATATATATATATATATATATATATATATATATATATATTTAACTTTTGTAAAATATATATGTATTATAGGTTTAATTTAAAATTAAATGTAGCTAATGTTGGAGAAATAATAGAGTAAACAAAATGAGTTAACAGTGTGAATCGTTCTCTTTTTAATGAATGAGTATTTTGTTATTATTATGCTATTTTATTGGTCCATATGTATTTAAATAGTTACAAGGCTTACCATATTTAAAAATATAATTAAAAAAATAAAAAATATGAAAGATGGAAAAAATTCGTTATCTATATATGGTTGATACATAGTTTTTATAATTATGGAATAATTTTCATAATATATACACTATTATCAATTAAAATCATAAACAAGTTTTCAAACTGGTTAATTCCCATAAATATATCATCATGAATTACTTGTAATTTTATTTAAATTAAATAAAACGATTCTAAGTTGTAATATTTTGTATTAAATAACACATGAATATCTAGAATTTAGATTTCACACAAGGGGCGATTATTAATACATTATGGTGAAAACATGCTCGAATTTTATTTTCTAAGTTAAAAGATTCTCATTATTTTTACAATAAATATTTGAGACTCTCTAGAATAAATTTTACATATATAAAATAAGTTAAAATTATATATATATATATATATATATATATATAATTTTTTTTTTCATTTTCCGACCACCATGATCTTCCAAAACTCTTGTGTAACATGAAACCCGTGTGAGTTGGGAACATGGACTTACCATGCTACTATTATTGTACACAACAAAAATGAAAATTCCACTACAAAATAAATGCATGAATAAAAAAGGAAAATTGAAAACAAAGACAGTTTTCTGTTCACTCAAACAAAGGAAAAATATAACCATATTCTCTTATTCCTTCTTGTTTTTCTCATGATCAACCCAAATTGCAGAGAAAGACTGTGCTCTTACTTAACATTTCTACCATTTCCTGTGCTCTAAAAGCTGTAAGTTCACACACACACACAACACACACACACACACACACACACACACATATATATATATATATATATATATATATATATATATGTGTGTGTGTGTATATATATATATATATATATATATATTTCTTTTTCAAACTGTGGTTTGTATGAACTCCAAAAGTATGAATGAAAGGAATAGTGGGTAGGGAAATACTGTGAGATTTTTCTTTGTGTGCGAAAGAATAGAAGCTGTTTGTGCAAATCCATGTGCGATGCTTGAGGACAAGAATGTGGAATGTAAAAGGTGGTATTTGGGTGGTTGGTTTTATTTTGATTTTACTTTGATGATTTTGTGGATTGTGAGTATTTTTGTTTTAGTCTTTTGGTTTGTGGGAATACCTTGATTTAAAAAAAAGGGGTGGGGGATTGTTTGGCTAAGTTGTGATTACTTCACCTCTTCTTATATTATATATGGAAAAAAAGAAGGAATGTAACAGTCTCTGGTTTCATTTTGTACTCCTTTGTGCATTGTTTTCTTACCTTAATATTTTGATGTTGGTTTAGGTCCACATATTGACTTCATAACTAAAGTGGTACTGCACATGGATGATTTTCAGTTGGAGTGTTTGACATGTTTAGTTGTTGGTAATAATAATGAGTATATGATTGAAAGTAAGGCTGTGTGCAATCTGTATTGTCTTAAGACATTAAAACCTTGATTGCAGATGAAAGAAAAAGGAAAACATGAACATGGGTGAAAAGTAGCATGAGGTGGAGATAATGGGACACTGAAAAGGTTTTACCTGGGACATGTCACAATGATGCAGGACAATATACTAGTGGAGTTATAAGTTTAGTTTTTCTTTTTGTCTGATTCTCTTCTATCCTGCATTCCAGCTTTTTAAAATCATGCCAAGTGCAATCGTACAATTTTATAATGACTTGTTCACACAGATGAATTGTGTTTACACATTTAAAAGCTATAAATTGAATATTTTATTCTGAATGATGTGTTATTTTATATGTTCTTAGTTTACTGTCTCTGTGTCATATTTTAAGTATGTCAATCTAGGTTATGCCCTTATAAAGTGATGGACTGCTAAAACTTATATGTTTTCTGTTACACACTTTTTCTAACATAGCTTTGGACATCTAATGGCATCATCGGATGAAGAGGGTGAAATTATCCCAGTTGTTACTAGTTATTGGTTTGAAAATGAAAAGGAGGATTTTGTGTCACTTTGTAGTTTGACATTGTTGTTTAGCATTAGTGAGACCGAATGTGACTTGGGAGAAAAAGTATTTTTGCGTGGCACAACCGATGATAGCCTGCAGAAAATTTACAAACAGATCACAGGATGGAGATTTGAACTTACCTATGAGCAGCCCGAGATTTCAGTGCTTTCAAAGGACAGAAATTGGATAACACTCCAAAGACCAAGGGAGTGTTTTGAAAGTACAATTAGGACAATCTTGGTCACTGTATATTTTTTACATTTTCTAAGAAGGAATCCAGAGGAATCTCAACTATCTATTTGGGACAAACTGAAGAAGGCCTTTAGGTGTGGATTTTCTTTTGTCCTTTGTACATTTGTGATCTGACACATTCCATTCAATTAATTAATGCTATGAATGTTTTGAAGCGCATTTGATATCATACCATCTGTGAATGATATTCTAAATCATGTGAGTTTGATGAGAGAAGCTGTTAAAAGGGACAAAGATTTAGCAAAATCAAAGGTACGAAGTCCTGCATTGTTTTGATAAAATTAGAATACATTATAAGAAATACATCTATTCCATATGCATGCACTAGATGTCTGTATAAACTATGCAGTTGATAGAAGCAACTGATATGCGTCCCTCTGTATTTCTAAAGTTTTTAGTCATTGTATTTGTCCCACGTAATTGAGATTTTATGTTTTTAGTCATTGTATTTATCCCACGTAATTGAGATTTTATGTTTTATTGTCTGAAAATGTAACTGGTACGATATTTTTCATTGCTGGTAGCAATGTCTGCACCAGATAGCTGCAGTTTTAAAAACATCTAATAGATTCACAACAATTTTGATGATACCTACAAAAATCTAAAATTCTTCCCATAGAATGACAGACTTATAGTTTAGTAGCACTGTATTGTTTTGGGTTTTCATTAGCCTTTGTGTGAAGTGATTACCATTTATTTGAAAGGCATAATAGAAGGTTGTTTTGGTTCTAGTGCTGCCAAGTTAACTCCTTTGATTTTGTGCAATCCCAGGTTTGTTTATAAGCTTGGATTCACATGAATATGAATGATTTACCATCTAATTCATTTATCTTCTAAAGTACTGTGTTGAATTACATCTTATACTACTTTTTGAGCTATGTGTCCACGTTCAATACGAATACATTATTCGATGTTTAGCTTGCACAATGTATCTTTGAATTCCTTTGTAAATGATATTTATCACAAATCTTTATTTATTTTAATGGACAGTACCTGCGTGATTTAATGGAAAAGGGATGTTCAAATGAAGACTTCCATGAGTACAATGTAAAATTTGACCTTTTTTTACTTTTTATCTGTATTTGATCTTTGCAGTTCTTTCCTTTTCCATGTTAAGTTGTTTAATTAGCAGGATGTTCATCCTACAATGCAACCAAAATTTATTGTGGACTCAGGATGAGGAGAATGTACAATCTGATGAACTGAATCTCGTTGGAGAGCAAAATATTGGATATGATACTGTTTGTTCAATATGTGATAATGGTGGTGAAATACTTCCGTATGTCTTTGTCATATAACCATAAATAACTTATTAATTAAGCCTTTTTGAACTTTTACTTACATATTATATTTTTTCTGTTTTAATGATCAGTTGTGAAGGAAGTTGTTTGAGATCCTTCCATGCAACTAAGGAGGCTGGTATAGATGCATTTTGTGAATCTCTTGGCTACACCACTGCTCAAGTTAAGGTAAGTATATAGTGTTTTCCATCCGCTGTTACTATGTTTGAACAGTAAGGGAAATAAAAGAGCAATGATGCACCGATAGGATACATATTTCGGATACGACATGTGTTTGATACGCCAATACATGTATTTTGAAAATAATAGAATACGATATATATGTATATTGAAAAATGTACAAAAATTCTTAAAAACATAATAAATATATATGATTACAATTGTGTAAACCCAAATCAAATGTATTAGACGTTTCAACATAAAAATTTATAAATTATTATCATCATAAAAGTATTATTGGTTTATGTTTTAGATACTTTATTGATAAGTATTGGTAAGGTAAAGTATCCTAAAGTATCGAATACATATATTTGTCGGATATGGATATGTGATACAAATTGAAGTATTGGTGTATCTTAGCAAAAGAGTAATGAAAAAAATAGGAGGGAAGGAGAATAAAGAGGAGACAATTCTCCTCACTCTTCTATAAGAGAGAAAATTCTGTTACTCTCCAATTTTGGACAGAACTGAGTATAAATAAATTATTCTCTGAAAATAATTACCAAACTAATGAGAATGAGTATTTTTTATTAGCATATTCAATCCAAACAATGTGATGATGAATATCTTTCTTTTTCATACCTTTTCCTCACATTTCATTTCCCACCTGTCTCCTTCCCATTTCATAATAAACTCCTTAACTCATGGCAGCATTATTTTTCAATAAAACTTCAACTGTTGCTTGATAGAACCAAATCATAACTTTGCAGGCCTTTCCAAACTTTTACTGTCAAAATTGTAAATATAAGCAGCATCAGTGCTTTGCATGTGGCAAATTGGGTTCATCTGATGAATCATCTAAAGCTGAGGTATAATTCAGATGCATTTTAGCTTTTGTATACATTGGATCCTGTATTTCTCTACCTCAGGTAACATTTCATTCGAATAACATCCAGTGATGCATGTCGTCAGTTTTTCTTTCTGTAGGTTTTCTTTTTCTGATTAGTTAGTGTCCGGAAGCTATTCATCTTTATTTTGGGCAGTAGTAATAAAGTAAGATATTGAAAATTTTAGAACATTTGTTTGGTTTTCAAGCCTATCATTATTGGAACATTGGGATGTATATTCTCTTCATATTCCTCTGTGGTTGAATGATTAGTTTCCCACTTGCTCATATGGAGTGGTGAGCTCCTTGAATTAATAATCACTATTAAAATGCTTAATCTGATTAAGGATTGTGTGGTGTTCAGGCTCAGAGATTATCTGATGGCTTGGTCAAATCGCAACCTTGTCTAATGAGGACCATCTGATAGCTAAATCTAGAGGAAACATTTTATCTTATATTAGTTTGATATGGATCATATCTTTTGAGAGTTCTTAATCTGTAAATTCTAAAGAGAACTGTATGTAGAGGAGAGTGCAGGGTTGAAATACTTGTATTCAGAGAGAAGAAAGGTGTGTGAACACTCTGTTTGTAGAAGAGAGTGAGAGAAGAGAAAGAAAGAGAATCAATAGTGAAATAGAGTGTGTGTGAAGCTTGGTGTTTGCTGGGTTTCTCTTTGATGTAGAAGGGGTAAGAACCAAGGGGTTACCTGTTATATGTTAGTGTGTATTGTTGTTTCATAGTGAAGCTACGTTCTCTCCTAGACGTAGACTACAATGGTTGAACAATGTAAACCTTGTTCTTCCTTTGTTACTATGTTACATTGTTTTTCTGTGTTTTTGTGCTGTGTGTTTTGTACATTCTTGCTTTGTTTTGGTTCAAGTGTTGTCTTAGTGTATCACCTTCGGTCTTTTTACAACCAACAATTTGTTCATGTTCCTTAAGGATATTTTTTTCTTTTGTAGTTTGGAGTGCAATTTTGTTTTAAATGCTGAAATTAATTTACCTGCTTTTTGGCTTATAAAATTTGTAAAGTGCACAAAAACTATCATGTTTGTTTCTTCTTAGGTATTTCCTTGTGTTACTGCAAATTGCGGTCACTACTACCATCCTGACTGTGTAGCAAGGCTTCTCTCCCATGGCATTGACACCGAACAAGAGGAAATGGGAAAGAAAGTTGCCTTTGGCAAAGCATTTGTCTGTCCTCTTCATACATGCTCTTTATGCAAAAAGGGTGAAGTTAAAAATGTTCATCATTTGCAGTTAGCAATATGTAGACGCTGTCCTAAAGCTTACCACAGAAAATGTTTACCCAAGTGGGTTTTTTTGTTTTTTCACTTTTCCTTTTCATTAATTATTTATGGTTACAGGTATTCATGTCAACAGTATTACTATGTTTATGTTTTATTTGTTGAAATGAAAACGTGCTATATGCTATTATTCCTTCTTGGTGCATGCTCATGCCTACATCTATATGTCTCATTGTTTCTATTTCTTTCTTCAGGGAAATTTCCTTCACACTTGATTATGATAAGGGCATTGAGCAGAGGGCTTGGGATGGTTTACTTGATCATCGAATTTTGATATATTGCATGTAAGTTGTAACTGTTTAAATGATTGGATATTAAAAACAGCGTTTTGATTATAGATGTATCCTTATTCTTTATGATAGGAACTTGGAATTAGAAGTAGAAATTAGGATAAACCAACCTCCTTTCTGGCCTAGCACAAGTAGCTCTCTGTTGAGATTGATTTCAGAAAGAAAAAGCAGGAAGATAAAAAAATAACCAGGGAAATTTAGATAAGGTTGCACAGACCTTTACATTTCATATTTCTCACCTGTCAGTTAGTCATATTATTCCCAATGTAGTAATCATATGAGGCCTAAAACTTGTTCTCAACCAATTCTTGCTTAGGAACCATGAGATGGATAGCAAACTTGGGACTCCTGCAAGAGACCATTTGGTATTTCCTGATATAAAAGTCAAAAGGAAGGTATTAAATTACAAATTATTTGACAAAGGAAAGGATACTATAAATTTGGGTAAAAGTTTTGAAGATCTTCCTCCAAACTGGGTGGCAAAGCAGAGTGTTAGCTTTCGAGAAGGGGATGTTGCCAAAGATGTGGAAAAAATATGTTGCAAGAAAGATACACTTTTCTCTAGTGCATCAATCAAGTTTGATTGGTATAGAAAATATTTGAAGGTAAAAAATATGCCTGTGTCAAATCATTCCTCTCCAAGTCTTTCAAAAAAGATACCTTTAAAGGGTGCTAACTTGTCATGTAATTCAAGATTATGTGAAGCTAAATCTCTGCAGAAAAATTTGGTCTGTGGAAGAATTGAAAAAACTGGCTTTGAGAAGCCTCTGGTAAACAAAATCCGAACATCTCTTGACTTTGATAATGCTGAAATGGAAAACAGGTACTTTATGTGCATTGTTATATGTTAGTGTTTTTTCTTGGATTAATTGAAGAAAAAAGGTTGATATTTAAGTTCAGGTGTTTACATTTATTCATCACTGTCTATGCAGTGTATTGTCTTTAGTGAAAGAATCCATGTCTACATGTAATGAGCAAGAATTCATTAAGAACCATCAAGCCTTCTCTTCAACATCAGGTTTAACCGAAACTGATTTTCATAAGAACCTTACTCAAGGGAAAGTAGAAGGGTCAATTAAGGTTTATCTTATTTTTCCCTCTTGAATGTAGCATTCAGTATTGATGTTAAATAGAATCTGAGCATATTAAGATAAAGTGGCATATTAATTAATTATTAGTGTTCTAGTTAAAGGATCTCTGGATTTCTTGCAGGCTGTTCAAACAGCTTTGCAGAGTTTAGAAGAAGGATGTAGTATTGAAGAAGCAAAAGCTATTTGTGACCCAGGGGTGCTCCATCAGCTTTTCATTTGGCAGGTTGAAATACCTTTTCAACATTGTTGTTCAAGATGTTATATCAAAACATTCATGTGTCTTAACCCTTTCCCTAAAATTTAATCAATATTCGTGTCATTTGCTCTGCACTTGCAACTGATGCAAACACTGTTTAGTGGCAATGCAATACTGAGTTTGCTTATACTTGTATTGGTTTGTGTTGTGTTTTATAAAAACTTCTGCTATCGTGGAAAAACATATCTATATCTGAATGACTGTTATTTGAAGGAAACATGAAATATATTGAGTCAATTTTTCTGAGTATTAATTCACTTGCAGAAGCAGCTCAAGGTCTACCTTGCACCTTTTCTTCACGGCATGCGATATACTTCCTTTGGTCGCCATTTCACTAAAATAGACAAACTGAAGGAGGTAAATACATTATTAGATTCTTTTGAAGTATAAGTTGCCAAAAAGGAGAACATTTATGGCATCTGTTTGGTTCTTTTCCTTTAGTTATGAAGGAAATTCCTCATTAACTATTATATTAGTTTGTGTGTGCTTGTGCATGTGCACATTTCATCCCATTTCTTGTCTTGTGTCTGGACTTGTTTTGTTGTTTTCCACATTTAAACTAACCTATAAGGGTTACAGATTAGCCAATACTACCATATAGTTATTGTATAATGTTGGAGTATAGTATATAAGATCTTGTTGGAATAAACTTAAATTTAGGAGTTATTGTGAGTGGTAGTGTTTAATGTAGTAGGAGAGCAAGAGTCAGGAAGTTAGCATGTTGTGTTTTTACATTTATGGTCATTATATTGCTGTGTTTTGTAATAATTGGAGACATTATGGCATGGAGATGAAAGGCCAAATGTTTGTCCTTTAAATTGTAAGGTCTACGTAGAATGAAAACACACAATGGTATATTCAGAAAAGTAAAATTGAGTGTCATTTTCCAAACAAATCTCACCTTACAAATCAGTTTTGTGAAATTAAGTTTGACTTAAATTTCACTTTATAAAGTATAAGAATGTTATTGCTCATCTTTTTGAAAACAACTATGAGAACTTCACTTGTATCTAAATAACAAATCACTAAATTATATGCCTAAATTCTGAACTAGGCTGTTTTAGTGTCAGGGATAACTAATTGTAAGTAATGATTTTGTGAATTAAAATGCTACAAACAACTTAAATGTTGAACTTTCCTTTGTTTTACTTTTCAATGATCTAATTAGTAAAGCTGATGTAAGAACACTCCCAAGTGCAGGTTGTTAATAGGCTTCATTGGTACGTTCAGAATGGAGACACGGTATGTGGTTAAGTAATTGTCCTTCATGCTTTTTTATATTTTGGTTATACATACCTTGACAGGAACCTTGAATAGAAAATAAGAGAAAAAATAAAGATTTTATTTTTTAATGGTAGAATGAAGAAAGGGAACTCTCCCTAGGATCTACCTTCACAATTAATTTTTCCTTTTTCCCTTCCCTGTAGGTACAAGACAGATTGTCCTCTATGCTACACTGTACAATGTAAAAGCCATGTTTATTTTCCTCATTTTACAGAAAAATTAATTTTAACTGAAGAGGATATGATCACATAAAATTTTATTCTTGTGCTCTGTATTGATCTAAAATGCAACCAAAAAAATAAATAAAAATCAAAAACTAAAGTCTAAATGATAAGAATAAGTTCTGTATCTAAACAAGCATTCTAAATATTTAAGACAGTTAATAAATTCCTAAAAACTAAATTATCCATTTTCAAACAACAGATATTTAAGGTTATTTTCAACAAGTTAATTTTCCACGTCTACTACTTTAACCGACCAAATATTCCAACTAACAAGCTAATGATTGGTGTGTTTTGAGATGTAGTACATAGTGATCCCTAACATCAGTTTTTAAAAAACAAAAAGAAAAACTAACTTTAAACACAATGGCCCTAACATACCTTATATTCATTTTTTTTTTGTTAGTGTGTTATCGATATTAATTAATTAAAGTATATGTCACAATCTTGGAATATGTGTTGATATCGGAGTCCACAACCTGTTATTTTCTGTCAATTCAAATGGGGGCTTTGGATTTTTAGTTATTCGAGTGTGTTTACTTGCAAATCCTTTATTTTCTAGCGTGTTCATTTTATTTGGAATGTGGCAATAAGATTAGTACAGGTGATTTATTGCACATTTATGTATCTTCTTATGCTCTTTCTCCTGAGATGAATGCTCTATTTAGTGGAAATTCAGAAATACTAGGTTCTTCCTTTTTGTATTGTGAGCGTTTGATGTGTCCTACTGCAAGTATGAGGATTTGCAAACATTTGAAGAAAAACAGGGAGGTGACAGTTTTCTGGCAATGAGTAATTTACAATACATGAATAGATGATAGACAATATTTCATGAAATTAGCAATTTGACAGGAATAAATAGTCTTGACAAGCACATTCAATAGTCAGGCTTTAGTCCATCAAGAGAAACTTTTGCTGAGATTTGCATATACGTTGTTGCATACTATTACTGATGCTATGTTGCTGATCATGATGCTGTCTGAAGCATATATAAATTAATTGGATCCTTTCTGGTGGGTAATGTGAATATATCAGGCCATGTAACTTCCTATGTTTTTGGAACAAATTATGGGAATCAAAATTTTCTAGCATTCAATTTTTATGGAACTTCTCAAGCAGATAAAATTTCAGAGATGAAAAATTCATGAATGAATGATAACTGCTGACAGTTTCTACTGGATTTAGCCGTTGTGTTGACTAACTTTCTCAATCCATGGTTATGTGTAATCCTTGCCAGGTTTTGGACTTCTGTTGTGGTTCTAATGACTTCAGTTGTCTAATGAAATCAAAGCTTGAACAGATGGGGAAGTCATGTTCATTCAAGAACTATGATTTATTCCAACCCAAGGTAAGTCTTTATGTGGCTCAAATGAAGGCATGCATGGCATAGCTTTTTCTTCAGTTTTTATTTTCCTCCTGCTTCAAATTTAAAACTGCAATGTAATAAAGATTTGTTTCTTCCTTTTCCCTGTTGCAAATGCCTTTTATTGCTAATGAAATCCTGCTGCTTGTAGAATGATTTCAACTTTGAAAAGAGAGATTGGATGAGTGTCAATGCAGAAGAATTACCCAACGGTTCTAAACTTGTAAGAATCTAAAAAACTTCTACTTCATAATTCATGAATACTTCCATGTTTAATATCTTCATTACTATTTTTTCCTTTCACCTGTTGATATTTTACCAGATCATAGGGCTGAATCCTCCTTTTGGGGTGAAGGGTTGTCTTGCTAACAAATTTATTAACAAAGCATTGACTTTCAATCCAAAACTTCTTATTCTAATTGTACCAAAAGTAACTAAAAGGTCAGTGTTTGTTTCATTTCATACCCTTTTTCTTTCATGCAATAAGAACAATACTCAGATATCTACTATGTTTCCAGACTTGACAAAAGGAAAGGTGGATATGATTTAATTTGGGAGAGTGATGAGATGTTTACAGGAAAGGTGAGTTAGCAAAAGTTCAGATATTTCAACCCCAACACTGTGTAATCAGGGACAACTCAAGAAATGAAGCATTTTTATCATAATTTTATTTAAAATTTACATTTCGAGTTTTTTTTTTTAGGCCTAAAGCAATTAGTATTAAAAACAAATTGAGGCTTTTTTTCTTACTAGCTTGGAGCCTTGAGCCGATCCTTTATGGTATACTGTATATAACCAAAACAAGGGACATGTAAATTAGCTTATCTTCTGCATTATGTTCATTCTTACAGTCATTTTATCTTCCTGGTTCTGTTGATGTACGAGACAAGCAATTGGAAGACTGGAACTTGAAGCCACCACCTCTCTACCTTTGGAGTCACCCTGATTGGACCAGTTTTCACAGGAAAATTGCTCAAGAACATGGCCACATGAAGGAGGAATATGATGTGCATGTGAAGAATTATCTTATGGAGGAGAATCATGACTGTTACCAGGACTATTCTGGATTACATAAACATGGGGATGTTTTGAGCATATTTGATGATATTCCATGTGATGATGATGATGGTGCAGATGAGGAAGTTGCAACATGCAATGCTCAGGGTCAGGTGAAGGGATCACTGTTTTCTGATTGTGGAGGAGAAATGGAATTGGAGAATAGGTTACCCTTTGATGAAGCTGAGGAAATGTGCATTGATATGGAGTTATCAACTCCCTAGAAATATGAAATGGCTACACAGATACAAAATGAAGAAATTAGGTCTTCTTTAAAGTAGTAAGTTTGAGATGAATGAAACTGTTAAATGGAATTTAGTAGTAGGATTGGTTATGATGTGTTCTTATTACATTGTGGACCCTATAAACATAACTTTACTTCAAATTCACAATCTTCAAATTAAATGATTATAGTGTTCTTTCTTCTCATTAAAATATGGAAATATTAAATATATTTTTTAATTAAAAAATAATATTAAATATTTATTTAGGGTTCTTATTTTCTGCACTCCTACAATTTCTTCATATTTTTTAAAATATTTCTTATCAATGTAAGTATCTTGTATATATAAACTTTTATGTGTATTTCTTGTTTTTATAGTGACTTAACGAAGTCGGGAACCATATTTTATTCTTGTTTTAGTATTATGGGAGTGGAGTTAGTAATAATGGGGTGCTTAGTATATCAAAGAGTGCAGGAAGCAAAATTCATTGGGCTGTGTTTAAGCCCGATGTCACAGGAAACCCGAAACTCCTAAGCGCAATACTTGCTCCAAAGTCCAAACAAAGGTTAACCCATTTTTCTCTTCAAATTTCACCCTTCTCACTCTCTTTCTCTCTCTACACTCTCCTTCACTCTCTCTCTCTCTCTCCGACCTAGCGAGACCGAGCGATCCGACTCTAATATCGCGATGCTCCGCCGCGCAACCTCCGCCCTCCTCTCCGGAGCCTCCCGCCGGCGCTTCTCCACCGACGTACCGGCAACGCCCTCGGCGGAATCGAGCTTCGTGGAGGCGTGGAAGAAAGTGAGCCCGAATCTGGATCCTCCGAAGACGCCGCTCTCGTTCTTGAAGGAGCGGCCGCCGATTCCCTCGACCCTCCCTTCCAAACTCACAGTCAACTTCGTCCTCCCCTACGCTTCCCAATTGTCCGCAAAAGAGGTCACGTTTTTTTATCTCTATTGGTTCTTGTAGCACATTAATTAAGACCGTATTCTTTGAATCTCTGGAATCTTCTGTTTTGGTTTGTGTGTTCCTGAGTTTCGCACGTGCTGATCTGGGGATTTAGGTCTAGGGTTAACGAGGTTTGTCGTTGCGTTGTTTGATGGAAATGGAAAAATGACAAGCTATTTTGTTTATTTAGGATATGTTTGGGACAAATGTGAAAATTAGATATTGTATTTCTATAATAGATCCTTATGTAATCGATTGTGAAAATTAAATGTATTTCATAAATGTATTCCGCTTTATCAGACTTGGGATTCTCCCCTATCTTTCCCAGATTCGCCTTCATTTGTTTTTCAGGGTCCAGTGGTTCTACAAGTATACCTTTCAGTATATTTTAAACAATCGTGTAACAAATTTTTAGAACACTTTTTACTGTATCATAACTGAGAGGTCTCAAGTAACTGTAAACATATATTTGGATAGAACATACACCATTTATATCTGAAACTAGAAGCCTAGCCTTTTAACCTAGTTCGTGATGTTAAAATTACTTACAGTGGTAAAGAATTCGCTTCCACCATGACAGATTGGTAGCACTTCTGAAAGCCAAGGGTCTGGATGCAAGGAATTTGAGAGGAGTGAAACCCTCTATTATCACAGCCAAGGAAATCATAGTAATGCACTATTATCACAGCCAAATCTGCACCATATCCATATATATATATATATATATATATATATATATATAT
>NW_025907276.1:34568-49532 GCF_018835915.1 Vigna umbellata
ACACACACACTAATCATTATATATAGAGTTTTGTTATGTCAAAATAAAAATACAAAATATTACATAAAGTTTCTTATAGTAAAGAAGTGAATCTAGTTGTTAATCTGCCCCTTTTCCATAACAGACATATATATTAATCAGTAGTCTACACCAAAAACAATATATATAGTGATGAGAAGGAAGAGAAGATAGGTATGAGAAAGATTCCGAAATACTCTCTCATGATAGAACAATGAAGAATAGTGTCACCATTGTCTCGCACAAGATAGGTATGAGAAAACCAAACATAATTGATTTCATGGAACATAATGAGACGTCCAGTTGAATGAGATACTGATGTCTAATAATTTTATTATATTATAAATTACTTCCTCCGGTCTTTATTGCAAGGTATAAATTCTAAGCAGCCTACATTCCAAAGCACCCCAGTAGTCTCAAAAGTAAATTTTAAGTTGTCTGATTAAACTGGGTGTGACTCTTCTAATTAAATTGATGTAAGTTGTTAAATGCAGTGGAATATAGCTGGATGAGACAGTGTTATTAGTTTGTTCTATATGAGATTGCATTTAGTTGACATGAAAACTGTGCCTACAATGGCCGGAAAGAAAAAGGATCAAATAAACGGAGAAATCAGAATTTTTGGTGTTAGCTGTAATTTTCCAATCTCGTCCACCAAGGGCATGATTGCTGGTTTCGGATCAGACTATAGGTTAATTCATATGCCATTCTCAATATCTTATCCTTGTTGTAATTCTCATCATGAAGATGCAGCAGATCAATTTTGTGGACACTTTCTCCTAAACCTGAGGTGATAAGTTGATTTTAACCCAGGGGAGAAGCTGAATTTCTTTTAACTTATCATCTATTATTACAAGTTGAATTTCTTTTAACCCATGGTTATCTGTTTTTTTTTCTTCTTGTTCTGCCATGTGTTACATTCACTGGTTTGATCCAATCCAAGTTTTGGATATTAGTACAGAAAATTCCTTAACTGATGATGTTCCTTGAAAAGTGACATAATTTGTGTGCAACAGGTTGACATGGTGATTGTACCAGCAACAACTGGGCAGATGGGTGTTCTGCCAGGACATGTAGCAACAATTGCTGAGTTGAAACCTGGTGTCCTCTCTGTTCATGAAGGGAACGATGTGACAAAGTATTTTGTCAGCAGTGGCTTTGCATTCATCCACGCGAACTCTGTTGCTGACATAGTAGCTGTTGAGGCCGTGCCGATAGATCGGATTGATGCAAATCTTGTTCAGAAGGGCCTTCAAGATTTCACCCAGAAGCTCAACTCAGCCTCAACTGACTTGGAGAAAGCTGAGGCTCAGATTGGGGTGGACGTCCACAGCGCTCTCAACTCTGCTCTTACAGGCTGATAAGTACTGTAGTGTTGAGTCCTTTCCTTTATTTGTTTTTCAACCCCTCCACTGCGTGGCGTTGATTTGTCACGGTGTAATCAAAGTTGCCAAAGAACATTGTCACCATGAATTTCTGTGTTCAAAGTGATTTCATAAAATAATATTTCAACAGCTTCCTTCTAGCTCAAGGATGTTGGGCAAGACCTTCATATTAGAAACTAAAGCTTCATTTTTTGTTTTGGATTATATTATTATAGGCAGTATATCATAATATTAGTCATCTAATGCAACTCAATAATTACTTGACTCGTGTCTGTCTGGATCATTCTTGCTTCATTGTGCTGAAACACATGCATGAAACTTGCTCCAGGATAATGATTGCTATGCATGCTTCATTGGGCCCCACGAGAGAAGCTGAAGCATTTTGAGTTAGATTGAGATTTTGGGTCTGATAAGTGTATATTGATCCAGGTCTAGCAGATGAAGATCCCATGTTCTAGGCAGTTTCTTCCTGCATCTCCATAACTTTATTTCT
Source organism: Vigna umbellata (assembly GCF_018835915.1). The sequence goes on from NW_025907276.1 coordinate 36,465, forward strand.
GCACCCTCATAAGAAAATACCCATTTTGCCCTTTCGGGATTTTGTACAAAAGTAATTTTTGTTTTCTTAGAAAAAGACTTCCTGATCTTTTAATCTGCATAATCTGAAAGTCAGACATGATTTTCAGATTATGTAATTTGGAAGTTAAATGACATTTAAATTGTGATTTTCAGAATTTAAAGGCTATTTTTAGGATTATATAATTTGAAAAAGGTAAAATGGGTAAAATATTTATGGAAATAGAAGAAGTAAATTTGAAAAATGCATGAAGAAACTGACCTGTTCTAACTATAAGAGGTTAGCACACTCCAGCTTGTTTTTTAAGGTTCAGAGAAGCAAGTTAACTGAAACGGGTTTGTGGTCTAAATTTTATCCATGAACATGTTGAACTTGTGTACTTTATTATTAAAAATTAAAAATTCTTAATTAAGATATAGGGAATATCATTTTAAAATTTTATTTTATTATGGATATTAAACTTTACTAAGGAAATGAACATTACTTAATTTTAAATATTGAGTAATTAAAAATATTTTTTAATAATAAAAAAGATTAATAGTTTTAAATAATTAGTAATTCTAAAATACAAATTTTGATAATTTTTTACAATAAAATTATTATATCATTTATGAAATACTTTATTAAGCTTTCAAGTACCTTTAAGGTCTTAATTGTTAAATACTTTATTATATCCTTCCACGTCTTAATTGTTAAATTAGTGAATTTAATTTACATCAATCCTTTAAGGCCTTAGTATCCTTTATATTTTTAAATAGTGATTATTAATTTGAATTATTAAATGATATTATGTATTGTATTTTTTTCTTGGTTTATTTTAGTTTAACATTGTATTAATTGAAGTATAGAAAACTTTCGAAGAAGATAAAATGAATGGAATATTTCATTTTATTTTCATCTTTAAAAGATTTCGGTGTCTATTTAGTATTATAAGATTGAAAATCTTGGTTTATTTTTATATAATAAGAGCAAGCTCTATTGTTGTCCTTATTAATTTAGCTCTTACATTATAGAAAATATGTAAGGAGGTTTCTTCCTATCCTTCTAATTTCCCTCTATACCTCCAATTTTTTCAAAACTTCTATAATTAACCTTAATAATCTTTTTTTTAACTTTTTCTTTTTCTTAATAAATTCACTGTGCACCCTCTTTAACAGGGTTCAAAATCGGTTGATATATATAACATATTTCGAAATCCGTTAATATATTAATCTTTTTTTATTTTTTTTCAATATTTTTTATTTTTATTTATTTAAAATGTTTTTATTTACTTTAATTCAATAAAATATATTTTAAAATATTAAAATATTAATATATATTAAATTATATTAAATTGTTAAATTAAATTAAATACTTATTAATTTTTAAATTAGAAAACAAAATTTAAAAGAATATGTTAAATGTGTTAAGATGACTTCACAGTCCTTTCCTTGGGATTGCTACCTTTAAAACAACATTCTCTAGAGAGGTCTTGATAGAGTTTGTGCTAATGTTTTGATTCTGCAACTGAAATTTGATTTCTTCGTTCACAAAAAGTTTACTTGTAGCAAGCATAACGTAAACGCTTATAGCCATGTCAACTAAGTATTTAAAGAAAGAGAGAAAGATGGAACTTCCCGTAGGAAAGAAGCACATGAATGACTTTGATTGCTCCTTAGAAGAAGGAACGAAGTATCTCTTCTGATAATATGTATTTTTTTTCTAGTCTTGGGGAAGAAAATGAAATCCTATAGCTTAGTTTGAGTAAAGCCCATTAGTAGTAATGCCTAGGACAACCTTAAGAATTATATTCCCTTCTTCCTATCATCTCTCTTCTTTCAGTCGAGCTCAAATCCCTCACTTCATTCGAGTGATTTCATATCGGTCGAGTAATTTTAATATTCATAGCAAGAGTTCCTTCGTACCTTGCTTGAAAGCGATATTCTGTCTTTCAGTGCAAGGAATGAAGAAATTTGAGTTCATCTTTGTCGTAACTTACCTCTCAATATTCTCGGTGAAAGCATTTACATGTGGTGGGTTGCTTATGGTGAAAAGATTTTTGAAGTAATCCACTAAAATTGACTTTTCCTAGATCTGTATGTCACTCTCCCAAATCATCCCAAATGCCATGATACTATTATTAAGCCAAAAAAATAGGACCATTTGGAACAAATAGGACCATTTGGAACAAATCAGACAAAAATAGGGACCATCAGTGTTATTAAGCCAACTTTTAGCCTTATTTTTCTTAGTTTTCTGATGTTGTATATATATGTTTATAGATGTATATGTCTCCTTGTGTTAAACTTCTAGCTGCACTTTAACTTTTAAGTGTAAGGCGCTTTGTTGGTAGAAATGTTATCTTCCTTTCTAGTATATGTGATATTATTATGGTTATGTTTGGATAACTGAAAAAGTTTATATATGCTATTCTTATGATTGTTCTAGTTTATTGATGTGTTATTAAAAATTTGGAATGTTACATTATTATTTTTATAATAACAATGATAATAACTTTTAAAATATTATTATATATTAAAATATTAAATTAAAATAAATATCTATTAAATTTTAATTTTATAAACAAAGATTATAATAATAAAAATATTTATAATAATTATTCTAACATTAATATATATTAAATTTTTTTAAAATATTAAATTAATATAACATATTTTACTAAATTTTGTATTTTATTTAAAATTTAATAAATTTTTAATTTAATATAATATAATTTAATACATATTTAAGATTTTGTATTATTGTTATTATTATTATTGTTATTATATTTATCTTTTTTATTTTAATTATTATTATATTTATATTTATTATTGTCATTATTATTTTACTATACCTATTTATCATAATAGAAATAATATTTTAATGATTATTAAAATATTAATATATATTAAATAAATTTAAAATATTAAATTAAACTAAGGATATATATTAAGTTTTAAATAAAAAATAAAATATTAAAAATTTAAGACGGGTTTTTAAATCTGTTTAATAAATTTTTTAAAATTTTGTTTTTTATTTAAAACATAATAAATATTTCATTTAATTTAATATGTTAATATAAATTAATATATTTAAATATATTAAATTATATTTTATATTATTACTATTATTATTATTATTACTTTTATTTTTGTTTTTATAATTTTTTATAATTTTTATTTATTTTTATTATTACTGTTTTTATTTTAATTATTTTTATTTTTATTTTTATATTTTTAATATGACTATTATTGTAATAGAAATAATATTTTAATAATTATTAAATTATATATTAAATAAAAATTTTAAATTAAACTATATAATTATTAGATTTTATTTTTTAGTTAAAATTTAATATATATTTTAATTTAATTTAATGTTCTAATATAATTTAATATATTTAAATATATTAAATTAAATTTTATATTATTATTACTATTAATATTATTAAAAGTTTAAAAAATATTTAAATAGATTTTAAATTCAAAATATTTTATGAATTATATTAGCAAAGCATTCACTTGTACATAAAGAAATATTTTACTAAATATTTATAAACTATATTAGCAATAAGCTTGATACATACTAATAGTTTAAAATAAAATATTAGACATATTATTTTTATTTTATATTTATTTTTTATTTATATTTTAGATTTAACACATATTTTTTTTATTATAAATAAAAAACTTTATCGGTATATTCAATTAAAAAAATTTATTCTCGTTCAGAATTTTTACTGTATTCAACAAAAATAAAAATCAAGACTATTAATTAAGTTTTTCCTATTATTATTTTCTTTCATCTCTTTTCCTTAATTTACAATATTCAATTAAGTCTTATGCAAACAACACATTTATAAACCTTAATCCACCACTTCGTAAATCAAAGGTCTCAATCTTCTCGTTTTCTCAAACCTTTCACTCTCTTCTTCTCCTTTCATCATGAGATCTTCATCCAAGACAATGGAGGTTATCCAAAAAACGCTTTTGGTGGCAGCCATGATCCTAATGTATGCTTTCATTTTCCTTATTGCTTTCTATATAAATAATGAAGACAGCGAAGTCAATGAAAGAAACAACTTCTCTGTGAGCAACGCCACTGTGCTCAGCTTCTCCTACAACACCACCACCATCACCTTCACTTACAACCTCACCCTTTTCGTCACCATCCCCGAAAGGCTTGAATACCTTAAATATGTCAAGGCCACAGCCTCGTACCTAAATCACAGGTTCGCTTCAAAACCAAATGAAACCTTGGTCCAAGGTTTCGCCGGACTGAGGATGCGCTTCAACGGTGAGTATATCGTACCTTTCACTAAGGAACAACTTTTGACCTTAAACAAGAACCACATGGCAGGACTTTACAAGATCACTATCAGAATATGGCCATCGAAGTGCTACAGCAACCGAGGAGAAGTACCAAAACTTGGTCTATGTGACATACAAATTCCTCTTCAAGCTAGGGTTTTCTGTAATTGGACTGATGATGATTAAGAAGAATTGCACAAAAGCGATCATTATTACACTTCATTTTTATTTGGTTCATGGAATAAAGATTCATATTTATTTACAAGTTTTGGGGTTTTTTTAATCTAAATTAATTACCATTGCCATGCAATGTAAACGAATTATCTTTCTTGTTTGTTTGGTACAAGAGTATGGAAATAACAGTGCGTTACTGTATTTATTTAATTGTTCGTAAATGATACCCAGTTTTAAGTTAGGATTTGAGATTTTGAGAAGATAAGCTATTATTGGTATGAAATGTAAGGTTTAAAGTTTGATTAGGGTTGTATGAGATTTTTTCAATGTTGATTGAGATTGAGTTATTCAATCATGACTTGTTAGGATTAGGTTTGTATGATATATCAAATTCAGTGAGTATATTCTGCAAATATAAAAAAAAAATATTAAGGATTTGTTTTCAATAATAATTTGTTACATCCGGTAACAAATGGGGAGAGAAATGGGGAAAAGAACCCTAACAAATTGAGAGAAAGAGAAAAACGCGAATAAACAAAAAAGAAAAAAAAAATATACCTTGAACCATTGTTTTTGCAAAAATATCTTACAATTATCTTTTATATTGTTATAAGATGATTGTAGAAGAAAGAAAAATTCAATATATATATATATAATATATATATTATATATATATATATATTATAATTCTTATATTACCTTTTAATTTTGAGTATCATATTTTTTGTAAAATATTTTCTCGTTTTTTACACATAAATCATACTTTGAACATTATACTTTAAATAGAAAAAAATTACATCATAATTATTATCTTTCTTTTAGAGTTTTTTTTTTCAATAATTTTCTCATAATGGGTCAACTTTCTTATTTTATTTTCATTTAATTTTTCCGGTTCCATAATTGTATCCATTTCATTAATATATATAATTATTAAATATAATATTAAAATTTGATAATGCACAACATATAGTAAAAAAATATATAATATTGGATATAGTTATTCGTGTTAATAGCTATGAAAACATAATATATATAGGTTCACACTAAAAGAAAATTGTAAGAGATTTTTCAAAAGAAAAGAAATTTCTATAGAAAACCAACTTATTTTATTGAAGACATTGATTGGATGATATGATCTTAATAAACTCATTGTAAGAAGAAATATCAGTGTCTCTTATCTTCAAAATATTAACGTTTTTATATTGATTCAGGAAAAACAAATTATATCTTATTCAACTCACCAAATTTAACAATACAGATTAATGTTGTTAATCACTTCTAACTAAAACAATCTCAATTAAAAAGTCAAATATTATGGACACAATTACTCTTTTAACTGCATTTAGTCTTTTTCGACCAATAATCACTTCCGTAAAGATTCAATATAGTTTTAGAATCAAATCATCTCATAAATATTAAAAGATATATAAAATATATTTTGTTTTGTATTTTTTATATAAGTATATATTTAATTTATAATTAGTTTTTCAAATATATGCCTTATATTATTTGTTAACTAATTAGTTTTCTAATATTATTGTATTTATTCTAAGTTAGTGAATGAGATCAATTAAAAAAAAATTCTTTTATGCTTCTTTTTTTCAATCCCCTCCATTTAACTTTTTTTTCTTTTTCTCACTGTCATGATGGACAACAAGAGTTCTTTCCTTCCAGCTCTTGCAGTTTCCAATATATGTAACCAGTTTCCAATATATGTAACCAATTTCCAATAAATGTAACCATATCCCCATCACTCTTGATATGGAGAATGTCCAATACTGTACATGGGTAGAACTTTTTAAAATCATCGCATGTTCTTATAAGGTCCTTCATCACATTATTCCTCGTGCCAAAGGAAAAGAGAAAAGGTACCTAGGATGAAAAGAAATTATGGTCGACTCTTGATGCAATGGTTCATTCCTGGCTTTATGCAACCATCTCCAATGACTTGTTGCCTACAATTATGAACCGAGTCACGACCAATGGATCACTAGTAAAATCTTGGGCTTTTAACTCGCCTATAGGCCCCTCGGCAAGCAAAACTGAAACAATAATCCGAAGCGGTGCAATATCGTAGTTTAGAACGAACTTATAATGTCCCGATTTTTGTAGACCGAAGCATGTAATGCATATTACCCACCTGCAACCCTCGGACCAAAGTATACCCCGATGCCTAATACTAATGTCAAAAAAGTCCTCTGACCCTTTGCCAAACTGAGTTTTTGGTCTGACAGTGATATAGTGCTTCGGTTCTACACAGAACCGAGGCCTAAGAGTCTGTCCCAAGTCTGTCAAATCCCATTGGTACCTGCGAGAAGGGTGTTTATGCCTCGTTCAGAGGTCTACCCAAGGTAATAGTATACAAACCCTAATTCTAATTTCTGATTCCATTACTCATTTCTTCTCTCCCTCCATTCCCCATTGCTTTGCTTGCTTCGTCTTACCATACCCCCACGAATGTCACCCCAGGTTCCTCCTCCCACAACTAACACACCACCCACTGCCTAGCCCCAATTGCCACCGTTTCCTAAAAGAGCAACGAGATGAAGAGGTGAGCGATTGAGGTGGCGGAGGCGGAATGCGGCAATGATGAGAATTTCTTGGCTAAGGATCTAATAACGGTGAAGAAAAGCGGTAATTTACACCCTAACAGAGACGACATCGAGAAGGCTTTTTCTCCAGATTTCATTTCTTTTTTTCTCTTTTCGAAATCTAAGAAGCTTCTGCGGCGAACCTGTGAGCACGACAACACGGCGAGGAAGATGCTCATGAGCGCGCTTCGTCGGGTAGCTACTTTCTGATTTCAGGCAGGCCTGTGACCGTCGCTAGAGATCTTTGGCGCCAGGTCCAACCGGCCCGACTGAAGCTGGAGAAGATTCAGTAGAGTTTTGCATTTGGTTTGTGAGATTTTGTTTGATTTGTTGAATTGAATCTGAGTTCACACCGAAGCTTTGGAATCAAAAGAAAAACAGATTGGTTTGTTTGGTTCCTTTGTTAAATTAAATTTGACTTTACTTGTTAAATTGATTTGTTGAATTGAATCTGAGAAGGATCCTTTGTACTAAAAAATTTGTTTGGTCTGGTTAGCCATTGAAGCGTGATTCAAGCGTGTTTGGTCTGGTTTGTTTGTTAAATTTGTTTGTCAAGAAGCTTGAGCAGAGACATAAAAGAAGCTTGAGGAGAGGCATAAGACCTACTGAGGCACCAAAATTATATGACTGGCTAAAGAAGAAGAAGAAAAAATAAAAAAGGACCCTACTGCCTCGGTTCAGGCTCCAACCGAGGCAGTAGAGGGAGTGAAACAATTTCGGTTCTAATAACCGAGGCCTAATCGTACCATTTTATGCCTCGTTTCAAAACCGAGGCATAAAGTCTACCACTTTTTACCTCGCCTAAATATGCCTCGGTTCAGGAACCGGTGCCTATCAGCGAAAATAACCGCTGTCATTTCCCCTAACTGTACTAGTGGATGCTTGGAATATGTTGAGAGATATTTTCCAAGACAACACCATTCTTGTGTGGTACTCTTGAGACCCGACATTCTCCAATACTAAGATGTAGATTTTTCGAATGCTTTGGCAATTGCCATCGTCTTAATCCCTTTGGTGATTAGTTCAAAAATTTGGAGGCACCAGTGTCGGAGAGCTGCCTTGTCATTCAACTTGTTTCAGGTCTCACAAGCGCATATCGTGGTGTAGGGATGTTAATTCGACAGAATGATCCCCTACCCCCATTTTATTAGGCTCGGCTGATGCTCATACTTGATGAAGTCGGATTGACAAAGGAGGCTGCCACAGGCTCGGAGTCAACAATGGTGACTGCCTCCCATCTGTTTATGACACAAATTCCTCAATGTCAAACCAGCTACACCACCAGCAGCAAGCACCGTGGGAATTCCGTCTAATACCGCAAGTATTTTGGAAAAAAAATCCGGTTGCGATGGTTGTGGGTATGATGAATGAATAATCTGGTCATGCAGGAGGCGACAGTGGTGGTCCACAACAATTTGGTGGGAGTCTACAACAACAACAGTAGTGGGGGTCTTCACCTTGGCCAAATTACCCACCTTGGGGTTGGATGCCTCAATGGGTTCCTCCATATCCAAACCAAGGGTGGGCATGGGGTCTGGCACCATAGAGACAAGAACAACAGTTTGACGTTCTTGGGTCACGACCACAATAGGCTTGCATGACCTCTCAGAATTAGCAATCCACTTCTTATGTTCCTACTAATATTGAAGTGATGATGCATACTATGTCTCTAAGTCCCCTGATCCTTCATGGTACATGGACATCGGAGCTACCTCTCATATGACATTTTCCAATGGTAATTTCTCTCCTCGTCTTATTTTAATTTGAGCAATCATCATGAATTATTATTGGTAGTGATCATACTATCCAAGTCATGAGTATAGTCATCTTTACTTCTTTTCCCTAATCCTCCGTATCTCTCACAAATGTTCTACATGCTCCCAAAATTATCGAAAATCTTATTGCGGTTATAAAATCCACTATTGATAACTCTGTGATCGTGAAAAATTTGATCCTTTTGGTTTTTCTGTGAAGGATTTTCAGACGGGGATGCCAATAATGAGATGTGATAGCTAGAGTAATCTTTACCCTCTTACTACTCGTATCAATAATCAAACTCCTCCATCAACCTTTGTCGCCATTTCTCCTAAGCTTTGGCATGATCGGTTGAATCATCCGTGTGCTCATATTTTAGATGTTCTTAGGAAAATTAAAAGCATTGCTTGTAATCCTCTTTCTAGTTCTAGTTGTTGTCAATCTTGTGTTTTTGCAAAATATTTTTAGTTGTTTTTTATTTCCTCTTCTATGAGTATGTTTACGCCTTTCAATATTATTCATAGTGATATTTGGACATCTCCTATTCTGAGTTCAATGGGACTTCGATATTATGTTTTATTTTTCGATGATTATTCTAATAATTTGTGTACTTTTCCATTTACTATAAGGTATTTGATAAATTCTTAGCTTTTCGAGCACACATTCTCATTCAATTTGAACGTTATATGAAAAGTTTCCAATGTGATAATGGGAGGGAGTTTGACAAATGGTCTTTTTTAGGACTTGTGTAAAATTAATGGTATGTTTTTTCGTCTTTCTTACCCCCACACCTCACCTCAAAATGGGAAAGCCGAACGAAAAATTCAGACTATCAATAATATGTCTCGTACTTTTCTTGCTCATGTCTCTCTTCCTTTTTCTTTTTGGCATCATGCATTATAAATGGCAACATATCTTCTTAATATTCTTCCAAGTAAAGTTTTGGGAAACACTTCTCTTCTTCAAATTCTATACCAATAGAACCCCTCATATTCGCACATTAGGGTGTTTGGGTGTCTATGTTATCCTCTCTTTCCATCCACCACAATCAATAAATTACAACCTCGATCTACCCCATGTGTGTTTTTGGGTTACCCTTCACATCATCGTGGCTACAGGTGTTATGATTTATCTTCTAGTAAGATTATAATTTGTCGTCACGTCTTATTTGATGAGCATCTTTCCCCATTTCAGAAACTGCATTCCTCTTCTTCTACTTCTTATGATTTCTTTTGTGATGATATGAGTGCCTATACCATTTATCACCTTCACGATCAATCTCCAAATGTTTCTACTCCTCCCACGGACCAACCTGAAACACAAAGCCACCCCCTGGCCCAGATCTCGTGAGCCCAGACACTGCCAACCCACACTTCCCTTCAAGCCCACCCGCTTCTCCTTCCCTTAGCCCATCCTCTTCTCCTATCTCTACAACATCAAACCAAAGAGTACCTTTCCCTCATATTCCCATCCAACTGCCCCGTATGGTCACAAGAAGCCAAATGAGAAATTTTAAGCCAAACAAGAAATATGATGATTAATATGTCTTAGCCACTTCAGTTACTCGATCTCCATTACCTCGTAACCCAGTTGCAACTCTTAATGATCCCAATTGAAAAATGGCCATGGATGATGAATATGATGTTCCTATTAAAAATAAGACGTGGGAGTTGGTATCCCGTCCACTTAATGTTAATGTTATTCGATCTCTGTGGATTTTTACTCATAAAGAGAAATCTAAAGGTGTGTTTGAGAGGCATAAAGCTCGTTCCTTAGGTAATGGAAAAAATCAGTAGGTTGACATTGATTGTTGAGAAACTTTTAGCCAGTAGTGAAACCAGCTACGATTCGCACCATTCTTTCTATTTCTCTTTCCCAAACATGACTCATTCATCAGTTGGATGCAAAAATGCTTTTCTTCATGGTAAGCTACAAGAAACAATTGATATGCCTCAACCATTGGGGTATCGCGACTGTACTCATCTGAATTATGTGTGCCATTTGCATAAGTTATTATATGGGCTTAAGCAAGCACCTCGTACTTGGTATAAGCGGTTTGCTAATTATGTTTTGTCTCTTGGTTTCTCAAATAGCAAATGTGATCACTCATTATTTATTTATCGAAAGGGTTCACACATGGCTTACATTTTGCTCTATGTTGATGACATTATACTTATTGCCTCTTCTCATGATCTCCGATTAAATATTATGAACCTTCTAAGCTCAAAATTTGTTATGAAGGACCTTGGTCCTTTGAACAATTTTCTTGGCATTGCAGTGACCTGACATAAGGGTGGTATGTTCCTTTCATAGTGCAAATATGCCGAAGAAATTATTGATCAGACCGGTATATCTTCTTGCAAGTCGTCTCCAACACCAGTTGACACCAACGCTAAGGTGGGTACTACTTTTAGCGCACCTTATGAGGATCCCATTCTTTATAGGAGTCTTGATGGGGCTCTACAATATCTCACTTTCACCAGGCCACATATCTCTTATGTGGTGCAACAGGGTGTGCTTATATATGTACGATCCGAGGATGGATCATATGCAAGCTCTCAAACGTGTTATTCAGTATTTACAAGGTACACTTGATCTTGGTCTTCATCTCAATTCATCTTCGATCTAATCTCTTTTTTCTTATACTGATATTGATTGGGGTGGGTGCCCTGATATAAGACGTTCTACCTCAGGTTATTGTGTGTTTTTGGGTGACAACTTAGTCTCGTGGTTCTTCAAGCGTCAATCTACATTCTCCCAGTATAATGTAGAGGTTGAGTATATGGGTGTTGCTAATGTGGTCTCTAAGTTGTGTTGGCTTTGAAATTTGTTATTGGAATTGCATTGTCTGGTTACCAAGGCTACTATTGTGTATTGTGATAATATTAGTGCTATCTATTTGTCAGGCAACCCAATGCAACATCAATGTAACAAACATATTGAGATGGACATACATTTTGTATGGGAAAAGATTGCATGTGGTCAGGTTCGAGTTCTTCATATGCCTTCATGATATCAGATCGTAGACATCTTTACTAAGGGACTTTCGCGTGTGTTGTTTGATGATTTTAGGGACAATCTCAGTGTTCGTCGTCCTCCTACTTTGATTGCGGGGTGTGTTAAGATATATGTAAATATATTTTATTATTGTATTTTAGTTAAGCATATATTTAATTTATAATTAGTTTTCTAAATAAATGCCATATTATTTGTTACCTAATTAGTTTATAAGATTATTGTATTTATTCCAAGTTAATGAAGGAGATCAATTGAGAAAAATATTCTTTTAAATATAATTTAAAATATAACATAATTGCTTACTAATAAAGGTTTCATACTATATGGAAAAGTGAATCTTAGTCAGTAAGTCAAATTGATGTTTTTAACCCACTAGCACATTTTTAGAATTAAAATTAAGAAAAAAATATTTAAAAAATTAACTTTTATATATTATATTATTTGAAAAGTGTAAGTATAAGATATTATTATTACTTAAATAATATGTAGACACTTAAGTTTTAATTATTAATTATAATAAAATAAATTAACATATAAATAATAATAATTTATCATAGGTTTAATTGTTTTCTTTGTCCCTAGTTTCTCTCTAGTGTGTTAAGTTCGTCTAACCTTTTAAAATAGTTACAATTTCGTCCACAGTTAGTAAAATTTGCCTCAATCAAGTCCATTCTGTTAAATATGAACAAACGAAATTATCAATTTTGATGATATGGCAAAATAGTATGGTAACGTGGCATTGTCTTAGATATTGCTTGTGACATGTAAGCAAATTAGAGGGTGGCGTGGAATTATGGTTTACAATTGGGGAAAAGAGTTAATGTTAATGGAATTTGGGATTTTGAGGAAGGAAAACGAATTTGGGCATTTGTGATAGAGGATTGTTGAGTTTGTCATCGAAGAGAGTTGGTCATCTACATTACGAACAGAGAAGAATCGCAATTAAGGGTTTAAAAAACAAAAGCGCATTTGGGGATTTCGAAGCATATTTGGATGAGGAAGTGTCTCCTCCTTCGGAGTTGCACACAACGCCTTCAACACCTTCTTCAGCGAAATCGGATCCCACAAGCATGTCCGGTGCACTGTCTTTGTCGATTTTGAGCCCACTGTCATCGACGAAGTCCGATACGGTGCCTATCGCCAACTCTTCCACCCTAAACAACTCATCTCCGACAAGGAAGACACCACCAACAACTTCGCCAGAGGCCACTACACCGGTATCC
>NW_025907276.1:57006-79041 GCF_018835915.1 Vigna umbellata
GAAAGTACAGAGGGGAGGAGGAGGAAGAAGAAAAGTGGTGGGAAAGAGGAACAAAGCATTGCAAAAGAGAGGTTCTTGAAATGTGTTGCTTTCTGAAGAAGTTGCCGGTTTCATGGTAGTGGTACTTGGTTTTCGAGCTTTGGTTCTTGAAAGGTAATGAGTGAGAGATAAAATAGTGTGGAGGAATCATATCACAATCTACACCTGCTCAACTATAAGGATAGTTTGGAGTGTTTGATAAGAAGGAAAATAAATAACAAGATAATATAATATATATATATATATATATATATAATAAAATCACCCCACAAAGATCTAAAAAGATATAATTTAAAAGATAATATAATTGCTTACAATATTCAATTAATTCTTAGGCCGACAACATATTTATAAATCTTAACCTACCACTTTGTAAATCAAACGTCTGAGTCTCCTCGTTTTCTCAAACCTTTCATTCTCTTCTTTCCCTTTCATCATTTCATAATGTCATCTTCAACCAAGACAATGAAGGTTATCAAAGTGGTAGCCCAGGTGGCAGTTGCAATCACAGTATATGCTTTGATTATCCTTTCTCCACTCTATTTTATTATGTATCTAGACAGTAAAGTCAACTTCTCTGTGAGCAACGCCACCGTGGTCAGCTTCTCGTACAACAACACCACCACCACCTTTACTTACAATCTCGTTCTTTTTGTCACCATCCCCGAAATGTACGGATCCCTTAACTATGTCAAGGCCACAGCCTCGTACCTAAATCATACGTTTGCTTCGAAACCAGAAGAAACCGTGGTCCAAGGTTTCACCGGACGGAGGATGTGCTTCAACGGTGAGTATGTCGTGTCTTTCACTCAGGATCAACTTTTGACATTAAACAATAACCACATGGCAGGGTCTTACAACATCACTATCAAAATATGGCCATCGATAACATACCCGTATGAAATCAAACTAGGGTTTCTAAAGGCCGTTGTTCTATGTGACATACAAGTTCCTCTTCAATCTAGGGTTTTCTGTGGTTGGACCAATCATGAATAAGAAGAGTTGCAGAAGCGATCATTATTACACTTCATTTTTGTTATTTTTATTTGGTTCATGGAATAAAAGTTCGTATTTATTTAGAGGTTTTGGGGTTTTTCTAATGTAAATTAATTACTATTGTAAACGAATTTTCTTTTTTGTTTTTTTGGTACAAGAGTATGGAAATTATAGAGTATGTTACTGCATTTAATTGTTCATAAATGATACCCAGTTTTAAGTTAGGATTTGAGATTATATAAAGATAAGCTATTATTGGTACGAAACCTAAGGTATAGTTTGATTAGGGTTGTATAAGATTTTGTCAATGTTGATTGAGATTTCTTTATTTAATGATGACTTGTTAGGATTAAATTTGTATGATATATCAAATTCAGTTAGTATATTTTGTAATTTAATTTCTAGCAGTTTTCTTTAACTTATATGTTTCGAGAAAATTACTATATAAAAAATTAAGAATTTCTTTTCCACAATAATATATTATATTATAATAAGATATTTTTTATATAGTTATAAGATGATTGTAGAGGAGGGGTAGGAGAGGAGGAATAATGGTATTTGACATCTAATTATCATCGAATTATAGGATGGAAAAGCCTTCGATCACATATAATATAATATAATAATAATAATAATAATAATAATAATAATAATAATAATAATAATAATAATAATAATAATAATAATAATAATAATAATAATATTTGCAAGTTCCCATTCGTGAAAGTGTTTTGTGTGATTTGATAGAAGAATTTAACACATTCTAAACTGTAATTAGCTTCATAAATCCTGTTTTCCCTCCGAATATATAAATTGGTGATTTTTAATTGAATCACTGTTTTATAGGCTGAATTTTATATTAACCAATTTTAGGGTTGAAAACTGGATTGAATTTTCAATTGAACCTCACTAAGTAAAAGAAGTTGTTCTGAATTCAAAAGTCGTATAACATTGTTACAACATATATATTGTCTGTAGAATCTTAAAAGGTGTTTTTTTTTTCTTTCTAAGATTGAAAGTAAAATGTGTATTTAAACTGTATTTATTTCTATTTTCAAGAGTGATGTGAACTATTAAAACGTATTTGAACAAAAATTATTTCGTTTAAAAGCTTTAGTTCTCCATGAATTATTGGATTATTTTTGTAATAATTTTATTAATTATTTAATATTTTTTAAAATTTTCTATTTTACCTTTTAAATTAAAATAATTATTTTATCAATATTATTTTTTAGGTAATTGTTTATTCAAATTTATCCACTTTTTTTATTTGACCGATTTTTTAACTTAACTATTTTTTAATTAAAAAATTAGCTACAAAATAAATAAAAGCTACCTACAATAAAATTATAACAATTATTTATACTTTACTTTATAATTAAAATAATAAAAATAATAACAATTTTATTATTTTTTTATCATAAAAAGACTAACACATGCATAATGTAAGAGTCTAGAAAATTGTATTTTAGAATTTATAGCGTATTTAAAATGATAAGGCTCGATTATTTTAATATTAAAAGTTTCAAGTATAAATATAATTTTTATAAACAAGTTTCATTATTTTAAAACACATATTCTCTTTATAAACTTTTTTTCTAGAACTCTTTCTCCCTATATTTTACAATTCGTTCATCCTTTGAAGATCAAAGACTCTAGGATTTTTACTTGTGATGAGTTCATCAAGATCATCCGATCAATTTCTTCAATAAGGTAAGTTGGTTTCCTGCCTCTCTTTTGGTTTGTTTGTTATTCTTCTACATGTGGCCCCTTTTTTGCCTGCATGTGGTGTTTGTGTTCTTCTTATTAGTCTCTGTCAATTAATGGTCCTAACGATGTGTCTTGATTGTGCTTGTATTCTTCATAGGGGCAGTTTGAGCTACCTGTGTGTTTAAGAGAGCTTTATGAGTCTTTAAGTTATTTGATAATCTTTTAGGTAATGAAAGTCAGTTGCTTTAAGGTTTAATATTTTGATTGAAAATGGTATTTTTTTGAATTTCATTGATATTATATTTGGATTTGAATTGAATGGTTTGATTATTTAATTAAGTTTTTTATTATGGTTTGGTTGTTGTGATTGAGAGAACCAAAGAGGTGAGCAATTGTTCAAATTAGTATGACTTAAGATATACAAACTATGTTCACCATTTCTCTAGAAAAGAAAGCCTAATTTGAGCAATTGATCAGGTCTCATTTCACTTAAATCACAAATCTAAGTGTGCTGAAATCTTGTATGGCGTTAAGTGGTACTTATGTGGCATTGAGTGCAAGATGGGTTGTGCAAGTATGGAAGCATTTTTGCTCCAAACCGCTGAGTGTCCCTTTTCACCGCTAAGTGACCATTTTTTCAAATGCTTTGGCACTGAGCGATGATAGGGCATTGTTGAGCACCATCTTGCACTGCAGGTCTGGAGCAATTTTAGTTCCAGGATACTGAAAGGTAGAAGAGAGTCATTGAGCGTGATGTTTTGTGAGAAGAATGACGCTGAGTGTTAGGATTGCCGTTAAGTGTCAAGACTGGTGTTGAGTGTCAGAACTATCCTTCAGCGTCACCTTTTGTGATAGGTTTGGCGGACATTAGGACTATCGTTCAGCGCCACCCTTTTGCAAAGAGGTTTGACATTGAACACCACCTTTTTTGTGAAAGGTCTAGCACTAAGCGCCACCTTTTTGTGAAAGGTATGACGTTGAGCGTCAACTTTGAGCGCCAGTCTATATACTAGTTTTGTTTCTTCTTTTTGGCTCTTTGGTGTTTATTTGTATAAACATTGATTATGCTTGTGAATATGATAATTGTATGTATGGAAATGAGGATATTTGTTACGATTATGTGTGTAATTGTTGTTGAAAGAATTTCAAGGATAAATTCTACATGGGGGTGATGTTTAATGTATGCTTTAACATATGAGTGTTAAAAAACTTGGTATTTTGATATACTACTAGCCATTAAACTCATATAGAGATTAATGAGGTGGGGAAGAGAATGACAAGAGGTCTTAATCTTGAACTTTTCGCCTTTAGCGTAAAGAGACTAACCTTGTAAGTAGTAGAGTAATAACCCTATATTTATGACTCTACAGAGCATAACTACTACAAGTGCACACCTACAATGAAGTTTTATGTCAAAAGCATATATCTGAATAATTGAGTCTAGAGTCAATTGTTATGTATGTTTTTATGAGTTCTAGTACTATATAAATTTTGAACTAACATTTGACATAACGTCTCATCTAGCTTATGATGTTTTTTTTTAACGCTAGCTTACTCTGTTCTTTTCTTTGTTATTTTGTTATTTTTGTTGCAATGATTACCTCACTGTCTGAACAAATAATGAGTTAGGTGATGATATATCTTTAATAAAATTGTTTAGTTTTAGCTAATTAGTTGTCTATATGCTTCTTTTCTTTTAAAGAACTTGTGTAATTTTTCAGTGTGGTATACATATCCTATGTTATTATAGTTATTAAAATAGATATTGTATTAATATTTTATATGACTTTNATAATAATAATAATAATAATAATAATAATAATAATAATAATAATAATATTTGCAAGTTCCCATTCGTGAAAGTGTTTTGTGTGATTTGATAGAAGAATTTAACACATTCTAAACTGTAATTAGCTTCATAAATCCTGTTTTCCCTCCGAATATATAAATTGGTGATTTTTAATTGAATCACTGTTTTATAGGCTGAATTTTATATTAACCAATTTTAGGGTTGAAAACTGGATTGAATTTTCAATTGAACCTCACTAAGTAAAAGAAGTTGTTCTGAATTCAAAAGTCGTATAACATTGTTACAACATATATATTGTCTGTAGAATCTTAAAAGGTGTTTTTTTTTTCTTTCTAAGATTGAAAGTAAAATGTGTATTTAAACTGTATTTATTTCTATTTTCAAGAGTGATGTGAACTATTAAAACGTATTTGAACAAAAATTATTTCGTTTAAAAGCTTTAGTTCTCCATGAATTATTGGATTATTTTTGTAATAATTTTATTAATTATTTAATATTTTTTAAAATTTTCTATTTTACCTTTTAAATTAAAATAATTATTTTATCAATATTATTTTTTAGGTAATTGTTTATTCAAATTTATCCACTTTTTTTATTTGACCGATTTTTTAACTTAACTATTTTTTAATTAAAAAATTAGCTACAAAATAAATAAAAGCTACCTACAATAAAATTATAACAATTATTTATACTTTACTTTATAATTAAAATAATAAAAATAATAACAATTTTATTATTTTTTTATCATAAAAAGACTAACACATGCATAATGTAAGAGTCTAGAAAATTGTATTTTAGAATTTATAGCGTATTTAAAATGATAAGGCTCGATTATTTTAATATTAAAAGTTTCAAGTATAAATATAATTTTTATAAACAAGTTTCATTATTTTAAAACACATATTCTCTTTATAAACTTTTTTTCTAGAACTCTTTCTCCCTATATTTTACAATTCGTTCATCCTTTGAAGATCAAAGACTCTAGGATTTTTACTTGTGATGAGTTCATCAAGATCATCCGATCAATTTCTTCAATAAGGTAAGTTGGTTTCCTGCCTCTCTTTTGGTTTGTTTGTTATTCTTCTACATGTGGCCCCTTTTTTGCCTGCATGTGGTGTTTGTGTTCTTCTTATTAGTCTCTGTCAATTAATGGTCCTAACGATGTGTCTTGATTGTGCTTGTATTCTTCATAGGGGCAGTTTGAGCTACCTGTGTGTTTAAGAGAGCTTTATGAGTCTTTAAGTTATTTGATAATCTTTTAGGTAATGAAAGTCAGTTGCTTTAAGGTTTAATATTTTGATTGAAAATGGTATTTTTTTGAATTTCATTGATATTATATTTGGATTTGAATTGAATGGTTTGATTATTTAATTAAGTTTTTTATTATGGTTTGGTTGTTGTGATTGAGAGAACCAAAGAGGTGAGCAATTGTTCAAATTAGTATGACTTAAGATATACAAACTATGTTCACCATTTCTCTAGAAAAGAAAGCCTAATTTGAGCAATTGATCAGGTCTCATTTCACTTAAATCACAAATCTAAGTGTGCTGAAATCTTGTATGGCGTTAAGTGGTACTTATGTGGCATTGAGTGCAAGATGGGTTGTGCAAGTATGGAAGCATTTTTGCTCCAAACCGCTGAGTGTCCCTTTTCACCGCTAAGTGACCATTTTTTCAAATGCTTTGGCACTGAGCGATGATAGGGCATTGTTGAGCACCATCTTGCACTGCAGGTCTGGAGCAATTTTAGTTCCAGGATACTGAAAGGTAGAAGAGAGTCATTGAGCGTGATGTTTTGTGAGAAGAATGACGCTGAGTGTTAGGATTGCCGTTAAGTGTCAAGACTGGTGTTGAGTGTCAGAACTATCCTTCAGCGTCACCTTTTGTGATAGGTTTGGCGGACATTAGGACTATCGTTCAGCGCCACCCTTTTGCAAAGAGGTTTGACATTGAACACCACCTTTTTTGTGAAAGGTCTAGCACTAAGCGCCACCTTTTTGTGAAAGGTATGACGTTGAGCGTCAACTTTGAGCGCCAGTCTATATACTAGTTTTGTTTCTTCTTTTTGGCTCTTTGGTGTTTATTTGTATAAACATTGATTATGCTTGTGAATATGATAATTGTATGTATGGAAATGAGGATATTTGTTACGATTATGTGTGTAATTGTTGTTGAAAGAATTTCAAGGATAAATTCTACATGGGGGTGATGTTTAATGTATGCTTTAACATATGAGTGTTAAAAAACTTGGTATTTTGATATACTACTAGCCATTAAACTCATATAGAGATTAATGAGGTGGGGAAGAGAATGACAAGAGGTCTTAATCTTGAACTTTTCGCCTTTAGCGTAAAGAGACTAACCTTGTAAGTAGTAGAGTAATAACCTTATATTTATGACTCTACAGAGCATAACTACTACAAGTGCACACCTACAATGAAGTTTTATGTCAAAAGCATATATCTGAATAATTGAGTCTAGAGTCAATTGTTATGTATGTTTTTATGAGTTCTAGTACTATATAAATTTTGAACTAACATTTGACATAACGTCTCATCTAGCTTATGATTTTTTTTTTTAACGCTAGCTTACTCTGTTCTTTTCTTTGTTATTTTGTTATTTTTGTTGCAATGATTACCTCACTGTCTGAACAAATAATGAGTTAGGTGATGATATATCTTTAATAAAATTGTTTAGTTTTAGCTAATTAGTTGTCTATATGCTTCTTTTCTTTTAAAGAACTTGTGTAATTTTTCAGTGTGGTATACATATCCTATGTTATTATAGTTATTAAAATAGATATTGTATTAATATTTTATATGACTTTTATTTATTTATTATGTATTATAAATATTTGTAATGTTTTATTTAGTGATTATATACTATTAAATGATGATACATGTAATTCATGTATTTTCTCTAATATAATTAATAGTGATATAACTCTTTCAATATATTAACAATAAATTTAATTTACTATGTAAAAAGAAATATCTAACTAAACTAAATATGTTATCAAACTATAACAGGACATTTTCTCAAAACCTAAATTAAAACAAATAATATTTTTTTAATATAATTTTTATTTCTGTATAATAAATACTAACAATAATAATTCCTCAATTTTTATTTATCGTCCCAATAATTATTTCCAAAAAAATATAAAAGTATTTTAAATTTTAAAAAAATGTCACTCTTTTATGGATGTTTTACTTTTCCTAAATTTAAACGTCTTATCTTTATCTTTATTTTTTTCTCAACATCTTTTATCTTTATCATTTTTTTTATCTCTTCTTCCTCAAATTTAGAATCTTCGAGAACCTTAACCCATCCTTTCTAGATCTCACACCAAATCCTAAATCAAACCTTTCACTCTTTTCTTCTCTTTTCATCATGACATGTTCAAGCAAAACAAGAGAGTGTATCAAATCAAAGTGCTTATGGACATACATCTTATTTATAATTGTTTTCCTCTTGCTTTATTTCGTCTTTGAACGCAAGCCTAATCATGATGATGATGATGATCACAACTTCTCTGTGAACAACTCCACCGTGATCAGCTTCTCCTACAACACCACCACTACCACCTTCACTTACAACCTCCTTCTTTATCTCATCGTCCCCGACATCTACGTCTCCCTTGACTATGTCAATGCCACAGCCTCGTACCTAAATCATAGGTTCCCTTCCAAACCAGATGAAACCTTTGTCCAAGGTTTCACCGGATTAAGGATGCGCTTCAACGGTAAATTTGTCGTGGCTTTCACTCAAGACCAACTTTCAACGTTACAGAAGGACCACATGGTAGGGCTTTACAACGTCAGTATCAGAATATGGCCGATACATACTAAAAGGAAAATAGGGCTTCTAAAAACACTTGTTCTATGTGACATACAAGTTCCTTTTCAATCTAAGCTTTCGTGTGATTGGACCACAGAGGATTAACAAGAGTTGCACAAAAAAAAGTGATGATTATTACATTCACTTTTATTATTTTTGTTTGGTTCATGGATCAAAGGTTCTTATTTAGAAGTTTTGTTTTTTTTTTTAATGTAAATTAATTTTCTATTAGCATGCAATGTAAACGAATTCTTTTCTTGTTTTTTTGGTACAAGAGTATGAAAATCACATAGTATGTTACTGCAGATACCCAGTTTTAGGTTAGGATTTGAGATTTTGTGAAGATAAGCTATTATTGGTATGAAACGTAAGGTTTAGAGTTTGATTAGGGTTGTATGAGATTTTTTCAACGTTGATTGAGATTTCTTTATTCAATTATAACTTGTTAGGATTAGATTTGTATGATATATCTAATTCGGTGAGTAAATTTTACAATATAGTCTCTAGCAGTTTTCTTTAATAATGTGTTTTTTTAATCAGTGTTCTGAGTAGAAAATGAAATTAAATTGCAGCAATATACGCTTCCTTTTAGCCTTAAATGGGTCAAACAAATAATGTTAAACGAGCCTTACGACAAGCCCAAATGGTGCAAGTAAGCCCTCACGTGATTCCTTCATCAAAGATGAAATAACACTCCAAGCAAGTCCCAAAATAATTCAATTCAATACTAATGATATTAATTAATAATAATTAATAATGTAAAAAAAATTAACTTATTTTTTGGGAAACGTTTTCTCCTTATAAAAACTATAATTTTAATACATTCTTCACCATAAGTAGTAATTATACATAGGGGTTTGCTAACGCGCGTACGCCTGTTTTTCAGTTGGTACATTTTAGCAATGTGTACCGGGTTTTAATAGACAAAAATATCCTTATATATCATGGATTCTAAGTTTTAAGGTTAAGGGTATTTTAATAATTTTCATTCTCAAAACTTAAAAAAAAAAAAAAGAAACCCCCCAAACCCTTACTCACCTCTCTCATTCCTTTCAATCCTNACATAATTATTTTATCAATATTATTTTTAGGAACTGTTGTTTAGTCAAATTTATCACTTTTTTTATTTGACCGATTTTTTTAACTAACTTTTTAATTAAAAAATTAGCTACAATAAATAAAAAGCTACCTACAATAAAAATTTAACAATTATTATACTTTACTTTTATAATTAAAATAATAAAAATAATAACAATTTTTTTTATTTTTTTATCATAAAAAGACTAACACATGCATAATGTAAGAGTCTAGAAAATTATATTTTAGAATTTATAGCGTATTTAAAATGATGAGACTCGATTATTTTAATATTAAAAGTTTCAAGTATAAATATAATTTTTATAAACAAGTTTCATTATTTTAAAATACATATTCTCTTTAGAAACTTTTTTTCTAGAACTCTTTCTCCCTATATTTTACAATTTGTTCATCCTTTAAAGATCAAAGACTCTAGCATTTTTACTTGTGATGAGTTCATCAAGATCATCTGATCAATTTCTTTAATAAGGTAAGTTGGTTTCCTGCCTCTCTTTTGGTTTGTTTGTTATTCTTTTACATGTGGCCCCTTTTTGGCCTGTATGTGGTGTTTGTGTTCTTCTTATTAGTCTCTGTCAATTAATGGTCCTAACAATGTGTCTTGATCGTGTTTGTATTCTTCATAGGGGCAGTTTGAGCTACCTGTGTGTTTAAGAGTGCTTTATGAGTCTTTAAGTTATTTGATCATATTTTAGGTAATGAAAGTCAGTTGCTTTAGTGTGTGTGTTTAATATTTTGATTGAAAATGTATTTTTTTTTGAATTTCATTGATATTATATTTGGATTTGAATTGAATGGTTTGATTATTTAATTAAGTTTTTTATTATGGTTTGGTTGTTGTGATTGAGAGAACCAAAGAGGTGAGCAATTGTTCAAATTAGTATGACTTAAGATATACAAACTATGTTCACCATTTCTCTAGAAAAGAAAGCCTAATTTGAGCAATTGATCAGGTCTCATTTCACTTAAATCACAAATCTAAGTGTGCTGAAATCTTGTATGGCGTTAAGTGGTACTTATGGCATTGAGTGCAAGATGGTTGTGCAAGTATGGAAGCATTTTGCTCCAAACCGCTGAGTGTCCCTTTTCACCGCTAAGTGACCATTTTTTCAAATGCTTTGGCACTGAGCGATGATAGGGCATTGTTGAGCACCATCTTGCACTGCAGGTCTGGAGCCAATTTAAGTTCCAGATACTGAAAGGGTAAAAGAGAGTCAGTGAGCGTGAGTTTTGTGAAGAATGACACTGAGTGTTAGGATTGCCGTTAAGTGTCAAGACTGGTGTTGCGTGTCAGAACTATCCTTGGCGTCACCTTTTGTGATAGGTTTGGCGGGACATTAGGACTATCGTCAGCGCCATCCTTTTGCAAAGAGGTTTGACATTGAACACCACCTTTTTTGTGAAAGGTCTATAGCACTAAGCGCCACCTTTTTGTGAAAGGTATGACGTTGAGCGTAACTTTGAGCGCCCAGTCTATATACTAGTTTTGTTTCTTCTTTTTGGCTCTTGGTGTTTATTTGTATAAACATTGATTATGCTTGTGAATATGATAATTGTATGTATGGAAATGAGGATATTTGTTACGATTATGTGTGTAATTGTTGTTGAAAGAATTTCAAGGATAAATTCTACATGGGGTGATGTTTAATGTATGCTTTAACATATGAGTGTTAAAAAACTTGGTATTTTGATATACTACTAGCCATTAAACTCATAGAGAGTTAATAGGTGGGGAAGATAATGACAAAGGTTCTTAATCTTGAAATTTCGCCTTTAGCGAAAGAGACTAACATTGTAAGTAAGTAGAGTAATAACCTATATTTATGACTCTACAGAGCATAACTACTACAAGTGCACACCTACAATGAATTTTACTGTCAAAAGCATATATCTGAATATTGAGTCTAGAGTCATTGTTATGTATGTTTTTATGAGTTCTAGTACTATAGAAATTTTGAACTAACATTTGACATAACGTCCATCTAGCTTAATTATGTTTTTTTTAATAACGCTCGCTTACTCTTTTCTTTTCTTTGTTATTTTTGTTATTTTGTTGCAATGATTACCACTGGTGACAAACTAGTGCGGGAAAACGGCAGAGGAGGGAGAGGGGGAAAGAAAAATGAGGAAGATGTCACGGGTTGAGAGTGAATGAATATATCTTTAATAAAATTGTTTAGTTTTAGCTAATTAGTTGTCTATATGCTTCTTTTCTTTTAAAGAACTTGTGTAATTTTTCAGTGTGGTATACATATCCTATGTTATTATAGTTATTAAAATAGATATTGTATTAATATTTTATATGACTTTTATTTATTTATTATGTATTATAAATATTTGTAATGTTTTATTTAGTGATTATATACTATTAAATGATGATACATGTAATTCATGTATTTTCTCTAATATAATTAATAGTGATATAACTCTTTCAATATATTAACAATAAATTTAATTTACTATGTAAAAAGAAATATCTAACTAAACTAAATATGTTATCAAACTATAACAGGACATTTTCTCAAAACCTAAATTAAAACAAATAATATTTTTTTAATATAATTTTTATTTCTGTATAATAAATACTAACAATAATAATTCCTCAATTTTTATTTATCGTCCCAATAATTATTTCCAAAAAAATATAAAAGTATTTTAAATTTTAAAAAAATGTCACTCTTTTATGGATGTTTTACTTTTCCTAAATTTAAACGTCTTATCTTTATCTTTATTTTTTTCTCAACATCTTTTATCTTTATCATTTTTTTTATCTCTTCTTCCTCAAATTTAGAATCTTCGAGAACCTTAACCCATCCTTTCTAGATCTCACACCAAATCCTAAATCAAACCTTTCACTCTTTTCTTCTCTTTTCATCATGACATGTTCAAGCAAAACAAGAGAGTGTATCAAATCAAAGTGCTTATGGACATACATCTTATTTATAATTGTTTTCCTCTTGCTTTATTTCGTCTTTGAACGCAAGCCTAATCATGATGATGATGATGATCACAACTTCTCTGTGAACAACTCCACCGTGATCAGCTTCTCCTACAACACCACCACCACCACCTTCACTTACAACCTCCTTCTTTATCTCATCGTCCCCGACATCTACGTCTCCCTTGACTATGTCAATGCCACAGCCTCGTACCTAAATCATAGGTTCCCTTCCAAACCAGATGAAACCTTTGTCCAAGGTTTCACCGGATTAAGGATGCGCTTCAACGGTAAATTTGTCGTGGCTTTCACTCAAGACCAACTTTCAACGTTACAGAAGGACCACATGGTAGGGCTTTACAACGTCAGTATCAGAATATGGCCGATACAACTAAAAGGAAAATAGGGCTTCTAAAAACACTTGTTCTATGTGACATACAAGTTCCTTTTCAATCTAAGCTTTCGTGTGATTGGACCACAGGGATTAACAAGAGTTGAACAGAAAAAAGTGATGATTATTACATTCACTTTATATTTTTTGTCTGCTTCATGGATCAAAGGTTCTTATTTAGAAGTTTTGGTTTTTTTTTAATGTAAATTAATTACTATAGCATGCAATGTAAACGAATTCTTTTTCTTGTTTTTTTGGTACAAGAGTATGAAAATCACATAGGATTGTTACTGCAGATACCCAGTTTTAGTTAGGTTAGGATTTGAGATTTTGGGAAGATAAGCTATTATTGGTATGAAACGTAAGGTTTAGAGTTTGATTAGGGTTGTATGAGATTTTTTCAACGTTGATTGAGATTTCTTTATTCAATTATAACTTGTTAGGATTAGATTTGTATGATATATCTAATTCGTGAGTAAATTTTACAATATAGTCTCTAGCAGTTTTCTTTAATAATTGTTTTTTTAATCATGTTCTGAGTAGAAAATGAAATTAAATTGCAGCAATATACGCTTCCTTTTAGCCTTAAATGGGTCAACAAATAATGTTAAACGAGCCTTACGACAAGCCCAAATGGTGCAAGTAAGCCCTCACGTATTCCTTCATCAAAGATGAAATAACACTCAAGCAAGTCCCAAAATAATTCAATTCAATACTAATGATATTAATTAATAATAATTAATAATGTAAAAAAAATTAACTTATTGTTTGGGAAAACGTTTCGCCTTAAAAAACTATAATTGTTAAGAGCATTCTTCACCATAGAGTAGTAATTATATAAATTTATGAGAGATATAGATAGAGAGAGAGAGAGAGTGAGAGAGAGAGTAGAGAGAGAGAGGGGGAAGGGGAGGGAAAGGCAAATAAGAGGGGCAGGGGAGAAGGAGTTGGGAAGGAAAATACAGGGTTACTTGAAAATAGAGTACGTGGAATATATGATTATATTCTGATAGTAATAAGAATATCAACGGTATGAGTAGAAGAGAAAAAAAATATCTACCTTCCTTTTCTAAAAATTCACAAATTGAAATATTGTTCCATAAATTTAAACAAAAAATATGTTTATTTCTATTATTGTTTAGAAAAAAAAATTTAATAGAATTGAATTTTTTTTCTTGATTATATGCAACATCTGGTAAAAATATTTTTAAAAAATATCTAGAAAATAAAGAAAAATATTGAATAAAAATTATTTTCAATTAGTTGGAATTACTCATAATATATGTAAGTTAATGATAAAAATATAAAAATTCGATGCTCAGAGTTACAGTTAAAGCTTCACAAATTTTTTTCAAAAGTATATTTTTTTTCATATGTAAAAATTGAACATATGCCAAGAATATAAAAAAGCAGGAATTATTTTAAGATTTTTATGCAATGAATAAATTTAAGTTAATTCTCATTTTTGTGTAAGAGTTTAGAAAATTGTGTTTTAAAAATGATATTGTGTTTAAAATTGTTAGATTCAATTATTTTAATATTAAAATTTTAAAATATAAACCGAGTTTTTCTAAAATATTTCATTATCTTAAAACATATCATTTGTTTAAAATTATTTTCTTTAGAGTTTTTCCTCTTCTCTTTAGCTTTTCTCATTGTCGGTTCATCTATTTGAAGATTGGAAACTGTTAAGGTGATATATGCGGCGAGTTCTTCACTTTCATCCCATCTATTTCTTCAATTGAGTATGTTGGTTTTATGTCCATTTTCTTGGTTCGTTCATTCTTTCTTTGCATATGTCCCTTTTTGGCTTGCATGTAATGTTTGAATTTTCTTTGTTAATCTCTATTAATCAATGGACCTAATGGTGTATCTTGATTGTGTTTGTGTTGTTTCTAGGGGTAGATAAAGTTTTCTGTGTGTTTGAAGGTGTTTTAAGGGTTCTGATCATTCTAGTTTGCCTCTCAAATTGGAAGCTTAAGCGTGCATTTTTCATGTGATTGATATACTGTAATTGATAATTATATGCTTGTATGGCGTTTTGTATGTATGATTGAACTCTATGAAGAAGAATTTATGAGTGGAATTGAAATTAGGATTATAAATTGGTTACTTGAATTGCGTTATAAAATTGAGAATTTTTGTGTGACTGATATTGTAGAGGATGTTGTTTGAATCATTGAATGTGATATTATTTGAATTGAGCATCTGTGTTGGCTGTTGGACTGAAATTGCAGGGCTAGTTAGCATAAATCTACATAATTATGTTCTTTAAAATCATGTAGACTTGTTAGGTGATACTCGTTTAACGAAGTGAAATTCAGAGAACTACTGACTTGGTGGTCATTGAATGAGAATGTACTCATTGGGTGAAACCAAATTTTTTTAACACAATTACAAATTAATCTAACATTTAAATAATATTAAATCTCATTTGGTTTTATCTTTTTTAACTAAATCTTTATATAATGATAGATATGTTTAACATGAATTTATTTGAAACTAATATTAAATCTCTAACTAATTTTTTATTCATCACATCTAAAATAAAAATAAATGAAATATAATAATAAATGAGAGAATAGATGTAACTAATATCAAATAGAATAAATTTTTCGAATAGAAATTTTTTTATATAATATTAAAAATAAGTTGAAATTGAATTTATTATTATAGAATTAACTTATAAAATAAAAATTATTTTCATTCATATACTAAAAATTAATCGTATATCTAAAAGATACTATAAGATCCTATTCTACCATATTTTTTTTCTTTCTTATAGAAAACCCTACACACAAAATGTCATGTTAATTGTCATTTTTCATAGTTCTTTCTTTCATTTCCCATTCACCCATTTCCCTCTCTATCCCCAGACCTAACATACCAAAGTACTTATTTTTGCTTAAAGAACAAATTATATATTTTAATATTTCAAAACCACTTATGTTTTAATATTTTGAACCCTAAAATGTATTAAAAGTTTAAATTTGATGGTCGATATTATATTTTAATAATAAAAACTGATTGAATAATGATAATTTGATAAAAGTTAAGAAATGTTTATACATTTAAGAGTGAATAATTAATTAATTAATTTACTTAAAATGATGGTTGGCAATTTGCAATGAATAGTTTTATCTAAATCAGGATTACTAAGGGTGGGATCAAGAAAAATAAGTTCATTATTAGTTTCATCTACATTAGTATTTTCATAGATAAGATTAGAAGGTATATCTAAAAAGCTAAGTCGAATCGGTGGGAAAGGCTAAGTATGATCAGAAGACACTATATTATTCAAAAAAGAAGTGTTCATATTTAGGATTGACTTACTTCTTGCATAAATA
The DNA here is from genome assembly GCF_018835915.1 of Vigna umbellata. The sequence continues at coordinate 73,172 of NW_025907276.1, forward strand.
TAATTTTATAATTTTGCCATGGAATCATTTTCATGCCATACCTAATTCATACACACATCCATGTTTACCATTCAGAAAGCATTCATATGTATTAAAATTATATATCATCATAATGTGTGAATAACTACCATACATTAATATTCAAATTGCATTTCATGAAGCATCATATGTATCATTAAATTCACCTATCATAAATATATACAGAAACATGTTCATAAGCCATAAATATTAATTTTCTTATTAGATAATCAATTATCAAGTCTGATAATCGATTATTCCCGAGAATTCTAAGCAAAGACAACAATACTTACTAAAATAATCGATTATCAAATCTGATAATCAATTATTCTTGTCAGTTTTTGACAGCAATATGATTTTTCTAATTTGGTTACCTCCAATACATATCAAAATAACTAAAAGTGTATCATTGACACTAAAATTGATTGAAAATTATGTTTATATCCAAAATTGAATACCATTTTGCTTATTTGGCTAGAAATGAGATGTACCATGTCAACCACGCTTCAAAACTCAAGATATTAGATTTTACAAGTTACGAGTCATATTTTTGGTGCACTGAGATGTTAAACAAGTCTTAAATGACCTCAATATAGACTCCAAACACCAAGTTTATTTCTACATTGATTCCTTTAGAGTTTCACCAATTAAAATTTCCTTTTTAACCAATTTCACAGTTTTTTACCCATTTACATATATAAATACATATGACAGTAGATTAAACGCACTACAAATCAGATTTTTGTAAACTAAAGGCTAAACAAGTCTTAATTTCCATCGAAATAGAATTTACATATCAAGTACCTTCGTAGACCAACATCGTTAGAATTCTCCTTGTCAAAACCTCCAATTTTAGACTAGAAACCAACCATAATTCTCACATTGCATTCTTCAAACATCTAACACCAATTACCACCCATATATATACCATCAAATCTATCAACTTAAAAGATCAAAACAAGTAACAATTAACCCGCATTCACAACAATACCTTTTCAATTCAAATAACACACATAATTTAATTTGAAGTAATTATACCACAACCCAATAGAATCTCAAACAAATTCAATCTCTTAATCGAACTCAAAACCAATTCCAATAATCAAAGCAATAAAACAATAAAACATAGGTATTTAGCTTCTTTTACGTGATAGGAGCTTAAACAACTCAAAAAAACCTAAAACCGCTTCCTCATCTCAAAGAGTTTTATCTGCACCTACCAACCACAGAATCATTATCAGGGTACGTGGGTACGTGGTTAGAACCACTAATAATCAGAGAACATATTAGAAAACTAAAAAGACATATGCGATAGACCAAACCTCACATGCATGGAAAATATGTATAACTTAAGAAAAAGTAGAAACTAATTTACTCCTTTACAAAAACAAATCAACTAGATTAGAACACCTTGCTACAATGATTACTTTGGTACTCTCTGATCTTCAAAAAGATAACCTAACAAATAGAATATCTAGCTAAAAAAAAGAAACTCTAAAAGAATTATTTTTAAAAATATAATATGATTTAAAATGATAAAATTTGCATAATAAATCTTTTATTTAGAATTTCAACCATTAACCTTAAAATATTCGAATCTTACTGCTTAAACAACACTACTACTCCTGAAAAAATAAAATTATGAGTTCTTACAACATTTGTATGTTTACAAAATTTATTGTGTGTGTTTTTTCGTATGATATATTTTGCATCGCGTTAATTTTTTACATCTTTTGTATTACTTTTATATTATCAACTCTTCACATTTTTTAATAGTTTAAAAATTATATTTTTATAAAGTCTACTCAATAATTTTTGTATTCTCATTTTTTTTTTCTTTCTAGATAGTCTCTTATTTAAATTTTTTTACATTATTTATTAAATGCCTCATTTAAAATAGAATTTAAGTGCTTAATTTTAATTAACTCAGTCTTTATTTAAAATAATTATATATAATAAACTTTATTTAAAAATATATAAATAATTTAAATACATTTTTATTGTAAAAAAAATAAATTATTATTTGATTTTATAAAATAACATAATTATATTAAACTATATTTGTATTTGGTTTAAACCCTTTAGTTGTCCCTATTTACGTGGGATTTTTCCATTTTGATCCCCTCCTTATTAGAATCTCCAATTGAGGTCCTTAAAAGTGTTAATTTGAATCAATTGGGTCTCTGCTGTTAAATTTAGTTAAGGAGGTTAAGTTTGTGCACAAGTGAAAGGTTGATGTGTCTATTTTTTAAGACGTGGCATGGCGAGAGTTGAAACGTGACATGGTGAGACCTGAAATTTGGTAAAATGTAATAATTTAATATTTATGTGGTTAAATGAAGAAAAATTATCTTTCCCAACAGCAGAAACCATTTAACATTCAGATCAAATTGATCCGCCCATAAATTCTCTCTATCCTAAAAACAAACCCAACAACCCATTTAACATTCAAATCAAAGCTCATAGAACTGTTCTTCTTCAAGACATTCTGCATCATCGGACTCCACCACAACCTCATCCACGAAACCCATCTCCCCCACCGCCAAGATCCTCACCTCTTGCAACGGTGGCGAAATAGGGGCTTTTTAAGGTGATTTTGGTGGAGGGATTTTGGGAGATTCGGGTTTTGGACTTGATGCTGGTGTAATATTTGGAACCTTTTTAAAAGGAAAAAAAGGAGTTCATCAAACGCTAAAAAATCCACAGTTAATAAGTTTATGCATAATCTGATTATTTTAGAAACCACTATACATTTTAGAAACAAAAAGAAGAAAATCCCAGAGAAATTTAGTGTAAAGAAACCTACTTTTATTTAATATGAGGGAAACCCAAATGCTGAAACTTGTAGAGATGAACATCAGTAGCAAAGACTAGACCTTTTGTTTAGACTTACATAACCCTCTTCGCATTCTTCACTTTACACTTGATAATTTTTCTTTTTTTTAAGTTTTCATAGTCTTCTTCCACCTGCATCTTCATGCATCAAAGTTTTCAGAGTCTTCTTCCACCTACAAAAATACAAATACGATATCGGGGACGATGTCGGTGGCAATGGAAACGTGTAATAATTTTTTTGGATAAATTATCTTAAATTAGATTCAAAGATAAATATTTTAGAAGCAGCTTATTTTATATCAAGTTATCTTAAATTTGATTCTCTTTAATATATTTTCTTCACAATTTTTTTTTAATAATTTTATTCATTTTTATCCATTACATAATGAATGTCTCACTCATTTCGCTTCCTCTGTGTCTCTTTTCACTCCTGGTATGCGCTTATCAGCATTCCAATCGAAAATATGTAACCACAATCTATTTAAATAATCAGACTGATTAATTTAAAACAAATTATGTTTCGACCGGATCTGGTGGGACCCTGTTAAAACACTCACAAACGATGAAGATTGGCGGACGGATGATTTCGCATGCAACGGATCAGACGGACGCTTGATGGCGGACGGCTGATTTCTCACCAGCTGAAGCAGGTCGAGCGACTCTGGCGCTTGGGAGCACTAGGAGCTGACGAGAACCGGACAGACACTGCTGAATCCCACGAACTGAAGAAGACCGGGCCAAGACCAGACGGACGATTACCTCTTGGCCGAGGGTTGGACGCGCTGGGAAGGGTTTCTCCCTATGCACTCCAGGTGGTCGTCCTCCTACTCCAAGTCAGGCGGTCGGGTACCTGTCAAAGGCACTCCGACGCTCAAGTCAGTAATATGACAGAGCGGTCTGTGATGCATGAATATATTGCATCGTAAGGAATCTCTCTTGAACTCATACCTGGAACCTTTATTTATACTGATTGTAATGAGCTTTTACCTTTCGCGGGCATAATAACGGCCCAATCATATCTTAATCTTCGTTAAGGGCTTTAATGAGTCATTAGCGTTTAACCGTGTAGTCGACCAAGTGCGGGTCGGTTGGGAAGGACGGTCGGCCAGGGATGTCAATCTGGGTGGGCGGCCATCTGGTTCCGCTATCCGGTCACACTAGACGCACAGTCCTGATTGCCGACCTGGATGGACGTTCAGTTCATGAATGGTCAACCTTGGAGGGTCACTCGGTCCATGTGTGGTCGGACAGCGTTAACATGGACGTTCGGCATTGTCGGTCGACATAGATGGACGACCTTGGAGAGCCACTCGTTCTATGTACGGTTGGCCAATAGGTCAGTCCTAGATCGGACGTGCGGTCTTGATTGTGGTCGGGTGGGCGGCCTTGGAAGACCGTTCGATCTATGAAAGCTCGGACAACGTTCGTTTGGACGCTCGGTCTCGATTGTGATCTGGGTGGGCGGCATTGGGTTATCCGCTCGCTCGACCTATGTGTCGAGAAGACCGGTTGGTACAAATTATAATATATATATAAATTAATTTGACTTAAGTAAAAGCAAAGCAAATAGGTAAAAAGTAAGCAAATAATATGCCCCTTATTGAATTAACTGAAATGAACACAACACTACAGACCCAACTCTGAAACAAATATTATGCAGGGACTGCGATCCAACAATACATGACGTTTAAGATAATGGTTCAAGACATGTCTTCGATATCCGAACCGTATTATAGTGCTAACTATGTCTCATACATAGATGGAACTACCTACTGAAAGAAAAACAACATGAAAGAAGAATTCCAAGCTTGAAAAACAAGAGGAAATCTAGAAAACGAAAGGGCATCATCATGACCATGGATCCATTGAATGGATCAGAAAAACCCCCCAGCAGGAGTAGGTCCAGGTCCATATCCTCCCATCCCCATGTTATCGAACCCGTGATGCTGCTGTTGCATGATGGTTACATCAGGGAACATATAGCTCTGAAGCATGGTAGGGATGGTCTGAGCAGTGAACACCTGAGGAGGCTGTGGCTGAAGTTGATGCTGAGGCACGAAATTGGCAGAGGAAGAAGCCCCTGGTTAAAACTGATGACCCTGGTTCACAGCACTCTGAATCATTGACGTCCAAACTCCAATCACAAATCTTCAAAGTCCTAAAAGCTCTAATGAAGGGTGTATCTTCTTCGCTAAAGACTTTGTTCAAGCTTCCTATGCATTCTTCTTTCAGATTTGTAATCTTAAATTCAATTTGTTTGAACCCTAAATTCCATTTTAGATTTTCCTAATTTTATATTATTATGTAATTACACGCATAATGTTACGTTTAAACTCTAAACATGTCACGTTTCAAGAAAAAAACACCTAATCCTTCCACGTATGCAAAAATTTAACTCCGTTAACGAAATTTAATGGCAGAAGCTTAATCGATACAAATTATCACTTAAAATGACTCAATTAGAGATTCTAATAAAAAAGAGATCAAAATAGGAAAACCTCACATAAATAGGAACAACTAAGGCTCTGTTTTTTTTGAGTGTTTTGAGTGGATTTGAGGGAGTGAATTTGAGAGGATTTGAAGATAATTTTTTTTGTCGTTTATTTGAGTAAATTTGAAAATAAACAAGAATCAATTTGGAAATAAATTTTTTAATTTGTCACGTCAATACAATTTTATACTAATTTTCACAAATTTTATTTTCAAATTCACTCTCATTTACCTTCAAATTCACTCAAATAAATAACAAAAAAATTTATTTTTAAATCGACTAAAAAAAACATTACCTAAAAGTTTAAACTTTATATTTTTGTAATCTCAAATATATTATAATTTTTAAACCCGGGCATTTGTCCGGATATAAATACTAGTATTTATACATTTAAGAGTGAATAATTTATTTATTTATTTAAAAAGATTGATGGCAATTTGCAATGATTCTGTTGTGTAGGTTGGGATGTGAAGAAAGCCCGCACGTGCAAGGGGCAGGAGGGTAGTGGCTGACCGTGATGTACGGG
>NW_025907280.1:12976-58421 GCF_018835915.1 Vigna umbellata
TAAGCCGAAACCAAATGGACGTATACACTTCAAGACTTTCAGAGTAGAATACTTAGAAGGATTCACCTGAAGAAACCGAACGCTTAAGAATCTTTAGCTTATTTAAATTTACATCAAGAATTCCGAATGCCAGTCAATGACCGAGCACGGTGAAGGAGAAGATTTTATTTAAGTTAGACGAACGCTACTTTCCATCAAAATAAATTATATAAGAAACGAGAACGAGCGCTTGGTGTAGGACCGAGCACTACTCTGTACGAGCGCTTGGTGTAAGACCGAGCACTAATGAACTTAAAATAAAAGGCTTAATAAATATAGTCAGATACTATAGAAGTAGTGTTTACGAACAACGAAAATATACCATTACATATATATAAAGATTTAAGTTATCACAGGATACCCAGATACAACTGTGCTTGGCCGAACGCTCAAGCATAGTGTTACCACACGAGGACGCTCGTCCTCAACTAGGATTCTCTCCAAATGAAAGAATCCCATTTCCACTATGTTTACCAGAAGAACCGAACGGTCAATAACCGTTCAGTTACGAACGTACACTTTCATATGAGAAATTTCATATTCAGAATTTATTTGTATTTATCTCCTTTCTTAACATATAGTTTCATAACTTTATACATTCATATCATGATCAACTTTCATACTTCATACAATCCATATCATATAAGGTTCATATCTTTCATGCATAACTCAACCATATTTCATTTCCACTCATTAAACAAACGAACGTTCATGCAATCTAATCATACCAATCATCATGCATCAAAGTCATTCAGTCAAATAATGAACGTTCATCCAGTACAACAACATACAATTACAAATTAAATTAAATAAGCTTCCTTTACCTCTGAGCGTGAACGTACGTCCTACAGACTGAGACTCAGTTCGCCGAACTACGATCCTTTCTACCCTCAACGCTCAACAACTCTTCGAACCAAAATAAAACAACAGTCCAAACTCGTTCAGAATGAAACTAAGGACCCATGCAACCAGAACTTGGTTTGCATGTTTTCAAGAACGAACGGTTAAAGACAAGGAAAACTTACCAGTTCAGAATTTGAAACCAATCGGATCAAACTAAAGCTTGGGACATTGGAAGTGCTCCTACGGTGCCTGAATGGAGATCGGAGAAGAGAAAGTGAGTGTTTACTCAGAGAGAAGATGAAGAGGATGTAGAGAGAAGGAGGGGAGAATGAGGTTCTTCAGAAACATGAAAAGAGGGTGCATATAGAGAGTGGAGCAGATTTTCTGAAAATCCAAGTTTTGCTGCACACGTCATAACAAACGTCCCCTCTTCAGTCGACACATACTTTCCACTAACTGATTTTCCGGGTCTCCTTCGCTTGACACCTGGCGTTCGTCACCTGAGTGTCAAGCCTTCCTCTTGACACGTGAATTCCACTAACGACACGTGTTTGGATTTTACTGGTTATGACATACTAACTCAATCTTTATTCAAAATAATTATATATTACAAAAAAAACCAAACTATTATTATTTAATTTTATAAAATAAAATATTCGTATTAAATTGTATTTATATTTTTATAACCTCAAATTAATGTAATGAATATATTACAACTTTAAAAAACCCCATGGAAAATTATATGTAGCAGTCTTTGCATAGAAAGTAAAACAACGATTAAGAACTCTCATTTTGGATTATGATATCACGAGTACAGATACAAATGTGGTTCAGAAAGAAACCTTAGGTAAATTTTAGGGAAAAATCTTAGGGAAAATTTTAAAAGAAGGGAAACATGATACATTGCATCATGAATAACATGTATATAAGAACTATATATATTGAATTTCAATTTTTAAAAATTTAAATGTAGATATTTTGATATCATTATCGATATTATCATAAAGTCATTATAATGAACATCATGAAATGGTAAACTCTTATATTTATAATATTTTCTTTATCTAAATTTCTATATATTGAAATGCGTTAGATAATTATCATTTATTATCATAATTTTTATAGTGTGATAAAGTCATTATACTAAACTAAATGATATTTTTTACCCTCATCTAATTGCTTATAATTATTATATTAATAAAAAAAATATTTTTTTAACTATTTTATTAACAATTAAATATACTTTTAGTTTCTAAATTTTACCCGAAATTAGAATTAGTCCCTAAAGAACCAAACGGTCAACCATTAATATAAGAAGAATATATCAATCACTCAACATGATTTCTTTTTTTTGTAAAACCCTCGCTCTAATACATACGTGCTCGATCTTGGAAGGTTAGTATATATGTCAAGTAACTAATCGGTCAAGTCATTATTAACGGGATCGACCTTTATTACCGATCGATCCGCATCAAGGTAAATGTAGAAAGCCTAATAAGAAGATTACCATGTTAAACAATGTTAGAGAGCTATTAGGCCATAATTTGGCTCTCTCACCAAGAACACTATAAATAGGACATGTAGGTAAATTATTTAATACTTTTGAACCATCTAGACTTGTTGAACCTTTCAAAATCAAACACTTACTTGAGCAAGAACCTTTTACAAGTACATGATTGGACAAAAATGAGGAGAACGAACAAAAGATTACTAGAGGAGACTAAGAGAGGTTTGGGGATTAAGAGTAGTCTCATCAAGAACAATCTCGATATAAAACTTTGATACATTTTGGTCCCTAAACTTTTAAAAAAATGGATATAGTCCTTTTAATCCCTCATGTTAAAAAACATTACGTGTCAGGCATAATTGTCATTATCATTGTTTTTGTTTTGTTTATTTTTATCTTTTATTGATATTTTTATAATTACTATTTAAAGAATTAAGGTATTTATTTAATAAATTGGGAAATAAAAATATTTAGTTCTTATTTATGAAAATCTTATGCAGATAAGTGGAAATCACTAAATATTGAACAATATCTCAACAAAATAAGTTATCATTATATTGGGTTACTTCAATTACAAAAATCATATAAATAATTAAAAAATATTTCAACAAAATTAGTTGTTTATAAATTTGATTACTTCAATTACAAATATCAAGTACAAATTTCAAGCTTACTTGAGTTCTAGCAAACTTGCCTCGATTCTATAAATAGGAGGCTTGAGAGAGTTATAAAACACCTATATCTAAGAGAAATACGACAAAGACTCATTTTGGAGGCTCAAGACATTCCTCGTTAATCTTTTCTAGTGTTTAGAATGTATAGGAGTAACTAACTCCCTTATTCACGGGATTTGGATGTAATGCATCTACAATATTTGTGATTTCTATTATTCAATATATTTCTTTTCTACCACTCTTGTGTTCTATTCTTCTTAACTGTATGCTTATGGTTGACATATTTGATAATACCTATTAATTGAAAACTAATTTGGAAAACCAAAATTAGGATAGAACACCTAATAGATTTCACATGCATAGATGTGAAATAATTAGTCATTCATAACATCATAATCTTGAACATAATGCAAACTTATAATAAAAATCGCTAAAATATTACAATATTTATTCTTAACATTTAGGCTTGACCCTAAGACACTAAGATTTTTTTACATGTAGTATGAATGCTAGAGTAAAAATTAGAAGTATATTGTTTGATGTTTTTGCATTAAATTGTATCATGAAACATAACCTTGATGGAGTCTTTACCATATAATTCATTGAATCAATTTATTGTTTTCTACAATTTTAGAATTATTTTACAATCTATATTTTTTTATTACTTTAAAGTTTTTTTAGCCTTAATTAATTAGTGAGTAAATGTATTTTTTTTTAACAAATGCAAATGATATTTGAACTTTTCTACTTTTTATATTTAGTACTAATTATATCATATTAAAGACTAGAATGTGTAGGAAAATTTAGCAATAAGCTTAATTAATTGAAGAACATTTTTCCCCCTTTTAACTATTCAGACATTTTTTTTATCACACTATTTTTATCTTTATTTCCTCCCTTTCCTTTTAGATGAACCCTTATATATGAAAGATTAGAAGAAAAAACTCTTTCTTTCATCGAAGGTGGAAATAATATAACATTATGGCATAGTATTTGTGATATGTCACATTCACATTGAAGGGGAAAAAAAGACTTTTTTAAGCATTTAAACATTAAGAAAAGGAATAATGTCTTTAGACATGTACATCTTGTGTTGAAGAGAGATAAAGGATAGATTAAATGATTAATCAAATGAAATGAAAAATTCCATTATTTAAACATTAAGAAAAGGAAAATTTTCTTTAGACATAGATGTATAAGTTGAAGAGAGAGATAAAGCATAGGTTAAATTATTAATATAATGAAATAAATAGCATTAGAATATTACATGGTTAATTTGAATTTGAGAAGAAAAAACAAGTAACTAAAATACAGCACGTAAGTTGTGTTGGTCTGTGGTTGTGGAAAAAGAACCGAACAAAACAAAAGTAACGTAAAATGATGGTTATATTCACCATTTGGTCGCAACGTAACACTTTACATTACGCACTCTGGAAGACAAACCCAGGTCTTAAATAATAACACTATTTCCCCCATTCACGATCGCAAAGTCTCGTTCCACGACCCAAATGAGAAAACAACAAAAACAACACGGGCACACAGAACACGGATACAGACATAAACCCACCAAACTAACTCTTCTAGTACACACCATGCATCATTATCGTTTCCTAGAATAAACTCTCAGAAGAAGAAGTAGGAGGAGCTCCCCAACTCAAAAACTTCAGACTCTGCACTAACATTCTCTGACACTGTTGACATTGCACCCAACATTGGACTACTCTCCCAATAAAATCCATCACTCTGCTGTTCCATCACGTAACCCATGGAACTTGTAATATCCGGTGGCAATGGAGGAAGCTCCACCGTGCTCCCACTGTTCTCATTATCATTCTTATTATTGTAATAATTATTGTTATCATTATTTGCGAAAAACGGTTGTTGGCTGAAGTGGGAGGCTGCCACGTTGGCCGAGGCATTTTCATCGTAGGAGGAAGAACCGGAGGAAAACCCCAGCAGGGAAAACGGGTCCAGGGTTAGAACCGGGTCGGGTTGAGGGAGGGGTTGTTGGTCGGGGGAGATGATGGGGGTGAGGGATGAGCCGGGAGTGGTGTCGGCGTAGACGAAGTTGGTGCGCGCACGTGATCCGCGCATGGCACGTGCGGCTCGGTCGTAGGCGAGTGCGGCCTCGTCGGCGGTGTCGAAGGTGCCCAGCCAGTGCCGCTCCTTGGTTGAAGGGTCGCGAATCTCCGCCGCGTACCGTCCCCACGGCCTCCGCCGCACGCCGAGGTATCTCCCGCCCCATGCCGTATGGTGCGGCTCTGGTGCCGTTTGCTTCTTCTTCGTCTTCGACGATGACGACGTCGTTCGCGGGTTCATCGTGGAAGGTTGGTGAAAGAAACTGAATGAATGAAACGAAGCGTTTCAGTGTTTCGTTTTTTCTCTTTTTGGTAATGGTGAGTTTGTTTTGTTGTGGTCGAGTCTCTGGTTTAAATAAGACACACTTGGGGTGAGCGCATTCTCGTTTCTGCCCTCGCTTTCTTCTGTTTTCCCATCTTGCCCTTCCTTCTGTGAGCACGTGCCTTTTTTTTTTCTTTATGGAAGATGATCCATACGAGACTTTTAATTTATAAATTCCTAACCGAGTTTATATATATGTTGTAGTGTAATAATAATTAATCTGATTAAAATATAAAAAATAAAATCGAAGGGAAAATAATAACTTATACTTTTTAAGCTTCTTGAAGCTTTATCGCTTTATTCATAAGTACTTATTAGCTTTCATAATTTGCCATACTGTGGTCTCATAATTGAGTAATCTAATGTATCGCTCAGAAAGGGAAAAGGGAGCAATGAAAGGACACAATGGGTGACAGAATCCATATTTGACTCTTAAGGGGGCATCAAACGTTCACAAAAAAAGTTCATTTTTAATTATGTAAAATGCAGGTTAAATTAAACATTGGTAATTTTTTTTTAATTATTCAATTCTAAATATTTTTTTAAATGATGATTGCCATTTCATTTAAACTTGATAAAAAAAAAACTATTTTTACAGAAATGAGTTTCAAATGATGGGAGGAAAAACAAGGACGAAATAATAATTATGAATATGTTATTTTTAGGTGAGAAAAGAGAGTTTATATAATTAGTGGGTAGCATAATTAGAAATCGAAATGACTAATGATAAGCATGTTCTCCTAGATACCCCATTACATGATTATTCGTCCAATCAAATTAGTTTGGGATTGTTTAAAATAGAGAAAATAAAATTTAATATTGTGTAGGAATAAACTTCATATAGTCCAAAGTTGGTGCATGTGAGGGTTTGAATGAAATTATGGGATAGTACATGAACGTGGAAGTTATCAGAAATAGAGGCTCTACAAAATCTATTTAAGATATAGAATCCACATAAAATTTGATTTATTAGTGTTTCTGATTATTGTTTATGAAGGCAAAGTTCATATGAAGTGATGAGTTGCACATTCGGACGATGATTACAGGTGGGAGGAGCTCCATGTCCTTTTTGATGATTAGCCTATAAGCTAAGATCTCTAAGAATAAATTACTTAGATTTATCATTAGTAATTATGTGGGTGTGCTATGCTCAGTCAATTCATTCTTCATTTGGATGCAAGATTAGGAAGCATGCTGCTTCTACCTTTTTTTTATTAATTTAAAATTGAGGAAAAAAAATTGCAACTTATTTTTTCTTAAAAAAATATAATAGTATCTTGATCAACTAATGTATGCAATATTTTTCTTTTTTTGTAAAGGAAAAATGAGCAAGAATCAAGTAAGGACTAATCAACAAATATTTGTGTATGTTAATTTTTTTTTTTAAATTTAAACAAAAGATAGAATATAACAAAAAATACATTTTAAGTTAGAAGGTAAATGCACACAATTAAATAAATTTAACAAGTATACATTTTTATATCTAGTTTAGATTTAGTGGAAGAAATGCTTTAAACAACAAATAAATTATAATCATGGGATTTAAAACGCAATAAAATACTAATATAATTAAAGTTATGGTCATGTTATTAATTAATGCTTATAAAGTAGAAAACAAAAAACTATTTTCATGAGAAATGTACTCTACGAAAGAAAAAAAAACATTAATTTGCTATTTTTACACAGTAAATATGTTTTTGCTTTAAAAATTTGAAAAAAACTAATAAAATTATAACATTAAATATATCACAAAAATATTAAAAATGAAATTTTGTAGATTAATGTACCAGTATATTTAGTTCTTAAAAACAAATTTTTACAGAATGGGACAAACTAGATGTTATCATATACGCATCATTAACTTTAAAATGTAAAATATTTAAGATTAAGAATCTTGAGACGATTAAAATATAAATTAATAAGCTGTTCAAATAAAACGCACACATCATATATATATATATATATATATATATATATATATCCACACACACACACAAAATTATGATATAAGATTGGAAGTTCTACTATTCACGCATATAAATAGAAATGATTATATACCAATAGTGTATGATATAAAAAATTTAACAACTACAAATTACCGTGGAAAAAAAATAAGAATGTTAAATTGAGGAAAAGTCATTTTAGTCTAAAATAACTGTGAATAAAGGTTATCAACTTCTTTGCAATATATATAAGAAAAAACTCGGGCTATTATACATTTTCCTTATACTTTATTTTACATTTTACAAATTACTTTAGGATGGAAATATATAAGGCTCATTTATGAGGTTTAAATATATATTTTTAACGCATACAATTACACCAATCATAATTACACAGATAAATAAATGGTAATAGTCAGTTAGAAAATTGATCATTTAGTGGAATTAATTTACCAATGGCATTTATATTTCATTTGAATGTTTCATTAGTGTCATTCCTTACTTTATTTCAGTTTTACTTATAAAATGTTGCTTTTCCTTGATAATTTCATTGACAGTTACAAAAGTACTTACTCCATTAATTAGCTTTGTTAATTTCACTCTGAAACTTTTTTTTTTCTAATTTGGAATATATTTTGTAAGAATAAGGTGTTGAAGGGAAATTTTAGTAGTTGATAAGATTATTGTTGTCCAAGTCTAACTCATATAATTAATATAAACTTTTATGATATAATAATAAGGTGTTTAAGGAATATCATTACTGACCCATGTGCAACCAATTTGAGCCATAAAGTCAATGATAAGCTCCACAGTCTTCCCTTCTTTTTATCAACAAATTAATTAAAGGACACTTTTTAATATAATCATATTTAATTGTTAATATTTCCTTTGATAATTTTGCCAATTTTGGATTCTACCCTCAGTCCACATGCATATTAATATTTAAAATTGATTTAAAATGAATTAGTGAATGGGAAGAAAATTGGATGAGGCAAAGCTTTGATGGGCAGCATGTGAAAAAAGAAAAAACACATAGGGTTACCTTTCTTGAGGAAAACAATGGCTAGCTAATTCTTAATCATCAAAAAATTATAATTGCAACTCCACGTAGAGGGACTTTGACCAAATGTCTCGTTACCTAACAAGGTTTGCTGAATTATGTCACTCCAAAAATTAAAAAATATCACTTACTATAATGGATGAAAAAAATGTCATGTAATAGAAATTAAATAATTATTGTTCTCAGTTTTCATTAATTAATAATAAATTAAAATTACATTAACACTTCATTCTTTTTACATTCGGATATTATTTTTAAATAGTTCTGGAAATGAATCAGATTATATGTTGTCATGTTCATCCTAATTAATATTAGTTATTAATAATAAATATTTCATACTTTTGGAATTTAAGTTTGAGTTTAACTTTCAAATGAAAAAGTTGACTATTATATATAAAAAATATCTATAAATTCATTGTCTAAAAGTTTTAGGTTGGAAATAATGTTATATTCTCTTAGGATTCTAGATGAGTCTAACTTTCACATTTGGATACAAATAATAAAGTTGAACTACATATAAGGTAAAAGACCCATAAATCAATTATCTTAAAAGTTTTGGGTTAGAAGTGGTGTCACTCTCTTATGTGGGTTGAGCTCAAATCTCATTCTTGTTGTGTTTTCACATAAAATTCTCTCCTTGATAGATCCATTAGTGGTATAGAGTCGATGATTTGTCTTGGTAACCGAATCATACGAGTACAATATGGTCCTTTTATCAAAAGTATTCTTAATAAAGGATATAGATAAGAGTGTCCATTAAGATGAATGGTGGTATAAAAGGGGTACTAGTGGATTAGAATTGATGTCAACCCCTGATGAGGATTAGGCTTAAGTCTCATTATTGTTGTGTCTCTCTAGTGATATCCACCCTTGATAGACCTATTATTCTCTTATGTTAGCTGAACTCATGTCTTATTAGTGTTGTATCTCTCTAATGACTCTTCCTCGAAAGATTTATTAGTGGCATTAAAGCTAAATGTTAGTATTAGTGACCAACTTAAAATGAATCCCTACATCGAATGTTTTCTTTATGGAGGCCAGACAATTGTGTCCCATTTGATGAATGATGTACAAATAAAGGGGTACTCATGGTTAGCTCAAGGAAAAAATACTAATATGAAAGGATTCATAATTTAGGTGGAAATTATTGGGAATTTAATTGTGAGTCTAAGTCTTACATTGAGTAAATATGAGATAGTTAACCAAGATTGAACAAGGTACTATAAAGATTTTTATGTTTGTTAAGTGGGCAAAATAGATTAATCTTTACATTTTTAGATATTTCAACAATAATTGTGCATTTGTTTAGCTAGTCATACAATATAAGATAAGACAAAATTGTGACATTTTATGTTGGGACACATTAGTGAAAGATGTTTGGTGGAGCTAGGCATACAAAACTTATTAAGAGGAGATAAGTTAGGAGAGCTCGACTTGCTAGAAGAAAGGAATATTGGGTGTGAAGAAGTGAAAGGGAAAGATTTTACACAAATGGAGGGGAAGGAATAAACTATAATTAAATCTTCTCACATATGATAAAATGTTACTCAATAAGAACATTAATGTCAATTGTTAAACAAAACAATTTGATGATGGAACAATTGGACATTAAAATGATTTTATTATATGAAAATGTGGAGGAGACTCTAAATGTAGTAACTTAGGGGTTTGTTGAAGATGAAGGAAATATGTCTCTTTTGCGAAAATCACTATATGGCTTGAAACTGAGTCGAAGACACTGATATAATAGATTTGATGATTTCTTGAGGCAAATGTGGTTCTAGAGGAGTAGTTACGTTTATTTCATCTACATTCTAAAAAGAGAAGAAAGAAGTGTGTTGTTCTAGCTCTTGTATATAAATAATATCCTTATAACCAACCAATATAAAAATGAAATGAAAGAGCTAAAAGAAAATTAACTTCAGAGTTTGAGATTAAAGATTTTGGTTTTGTGAAACAAATACTTGGGATGGACACAAAGGAATCAAACAGTTAGAGTATTATGTCTTTTTTAGCACAAATATTTGAAAAAAGAGTTCTTGAAAGGTTTATAATGCATGAATCTAAATTTGTGAGTACACCTTTGAATCAACATATGAAACTCTCAGTTACCCATGCTCCTACTTTTGATGAAGGTGAGAAGGAGATGAAGTTTATTCCATATGATAATAGAAGGGAGCATCATATATGAGATGATGTGTAACAGATCGAATCTCGTGCATGTTGTTAGTGTAGTTAGTTAGTTCATGGTAGATCATGTATGTACTTATTAGGAGACTTTAAAGTGGGTATTGAGATATGTGAACAAACAACATCGTTTGGATTAGTGTATAGGTTACCTGTAACGAAAAAACTATAGAAAGGTTTGTAGATACAAACTATGGAGGGAATTTTGATACCAAAAATTTGATTTTTAGGTGTATTTTTACATTCTTTTGGAATCTTAACTTGTTAGCAAGTTAGTTTGCAATCAATGGTGACTTTGTCTACTACCCAAACTAAATATATCAAACTCAACACAAAAAAGGGTGAAAGAGGCTTTATGGTTGAAAGGGATGATGAAAGAATTGAGTATTCTGCATGAATGTGTAACTCTTCAATTTGATAATCAATGTATCATATATATAATTGATCATTCAATACACTGAAAGAACCAAATACATCGATATTAGGCTACACTTGGTGAAGAACATTGTTGAGTTTGGGGAGAAAAGAATTATCAAAATAGTTTTCACGAAAAATATTACATATATGTTTACAAAGTCTTTACTAAGATCAACATTTAAACATTATTTAAAATTTTTTGTTTAAGGATAAAATAATATGTATTGTTTTATATTACCAATCTTAGTTTATTTTTTTTTTGTTATTCTATTTTTTTGTTCTATATTGATAGCTCTATGTATATATGTGTTATAGTTGACATTTTTAGCAAAGGCCTACCTCGAGTTCTTTTTGATGATTTCTAGACTAGTCTAAGTAT
The DNA here is from genome assembly GCF_018835915.1 of Vigna umbellata. Next base: position 24,426 of record NW_025907280.1, read on the forward strand.
TCATGAATCTCTCACTTAGACTACGAGAATGTGATAGAATCCAAATTATTCTTCTAAAATTAAGTCAATTAGCAATAAATCTTCAATAATGAAATCTCTTTTAATTATATTGTTCATAATTACATACCTTATGTAGAGCATATTGTTATGTATATATACATGTCTCAAAAGCATAACAAGACACATTTAAATTATCTTTCTCTCTTACATTATCGAATTAGGAGACTACTCCACTAATCATATAGATTGGTTAAAATTCAAAAATTCCAAATATATATGTGATTTTTTGGGTAAAATATTTTTGAGTATTTTTAAGAGAAAAAAATTCTTTAACAAATTCAAAATAGTGATAAAAACTATGTTATAGAGAAATTAATATGTTTTTTTACGTACTTATAACAAATTATTTTTTCTTTTTAAATATTCATAAAAATTATTTAAATAAGCCTAAAGTTGATTAGATATCAAATATTTTGTTACAACACTCTTTCATCTTCATTAGTTAATAACTCATACATAATGATAATGATGATAATTTTTAAATTTGTGACTTGATATCATCGTTTTAATTACTTTTATCCAAGTGTATTTTTATCTTATAAAACCTTAACAACAACTTAAATAAGAGTATCAACAATAATAGGAGAATTCGATCTACAATTTTAAGGAAAATATAGTCCATATCATACAAAATAGAACCATCATTTCCCAAATTATAGGTAAATATAAACTAAACTAGTGAAAAAAAAAACACTTTGGAAATCATCTAATATACTAAGAAAAATGAAATCTTTCAAAATATTTTTGAATACTATTGCACAACTATAGACTTCGATTCTAAAATAAACGAAGCCTATAGTTTTGCAAATAATTTCAAAAATGTTATTGATGTCATTTTTAAAAATATTTATACAATTATATGGTTCAGTTCTTTAAATAATCGAAGTTTATTCATCTGCTAAGATTAAAATTTCACAAATTTTACATTTTCATCAAAGTTTTTTCATTTGTGTCGCTACATCGCTTCTCCATTACAAGAGCTACTCTCCTCCCTTTCTTATCGCCAAACATGAACCACGCAGCCACTTTCACTACCACTCCTCTACTCTCCTCCCTTCTCTTCCTCATTGCCAATGCGAATTGCGCTGTTGGGTCACCATTGCGAGTCTCCCTTTCCTTCCCATTTCAAAAGTGATGAGAGGTTTATTTTTTCACCTTGTATTTTTTTTTCTGTCATAATCATTTATTCCTAATTCAAGTATTTTTTTAATATATTTTATTCAACAATGGAGTGGAAAGGGTAATGATGACTCTGTTTACCGGTGGGGAACACAATAATTCTACGATAAAAATGTTAAGGTGAGAATGAAAAAAAAATTGAAACAATAATTTAAAAAATATATAAGTAAACTTTATTTCAAAAACCAAAATATAAAATAAAAAGTAAACTTCGATTATGAACCGAAACCTAAAATCCTAGGATTTTTTTTTCACCTAAATATACTTCAGTTAAAGAATGAAACTAGAATTTCTAAAATAACTTATGCAAAGTACATATCTACTCTACATGCTTAATTCATCTATATATGTATGAATTTTGGCTAAGACTTTCTATTTCATTAAAATGCATAGTGATATATAAGATTGAATAAAAAGTAGAAGATAAAGGGATTTGAAAGTGATTTCTAATATGGCAAAATAAGTTTGTCTTTTAGGTGAAAGAAGCAAGAAGAGCTGAAGGGGATATTGATGAGAAAGTTGAGTTAATTTTAATGGCACTCTCGAGTTGATAAATGGAAAGAATAAATGAGAGTTTCGTAAGGATTTGGACATGGTATTGATGTTGTTGATTATTTTAGGTTTGTCTCATAATGACCACTTTTGTCGTGTTCATTGGCTTGTAGTTGTGCGTGTCCAAAGGCATCTCTGTAATTGTCCCACACCCGCAAAATAAGATACTCCCAGTCAATGACTTCTCTTAAAATATTAGCTTCACCTTTTTTCTTTCTATTATATTCATGGTGTAAACATTGGAAAATTAAACTTTCATCATTATTCTCATTCTTCCTATTATACATAAACAATATTACTTTATTATAATGGAATTATTAAACTAAAGTGTGGTACACGGTTTGAGAATTTTTTTTAATATTTTATGAAGAATTCAATATGCTTTAAAATTGTATTCTTAATCTCTTCTAAATTGAATTTAACAACTTTTCATTTCCTTAACAATTATTTTATTAGTTACTTAATCTATAGGAAATCCTTTTCAGTATATATATAATTTTGTCCTTCAAATGACTTTTTTTTAATTAATCATTTTTTTTTCAAATTTAACTATTATTTAAAATTAAATAAATAAAAATTATTTATAAAATAAATAAAATTTATATACAATTAAATTAAACAAGTTATTTATATTTATTTTAATAATTATAATTTCATTAGATTTGTTATTATAAGTAAAATAAACACACATACATATAATCACATATGTTTTCACTAGTTGGAATATTAAGACTAAAATTTAGAGGACGGAAGGAATGAGAAAAGAAATTAATAAAATGGTGAGGAAAGAATTATAGTGACATTATGAATTAATGAAGTAGATATTAATGTGGTAAAACAAATTATAATTAATCAATATTACAAATCTTCAAGTTTAAATATTTTTAAATAAATTTAAAGTGTTTTATAAATTCTAACTAACTCTGCAGTATTGTTGAATTGATTAGAAATAGTTTATAAAAAGAATAAATGAATAAACATAAATAATGAAATAAATAATACAAATGTACTAATTGATTTTTTTTCATATTATTTATTAAAATCTAGAGTTGCTTAAAAATATTACTTTCTTTTAAATATATAATATAAAGATGATTTCTTTTTATGTAATATAGACAACGTGTTTCATTATCACTTTATATTTTAAGCTTTTTCATAAATATGCTTTTCGTTTTCCAATTATAAGGTATTGTGCTTTAATTTATTTTCCTCTTTCTATAAGTTTTTTTTCTTCTTGTATTAATTTCTTTATCCAATGTGTTCTTACTCATTTTAATTCATAAATAATGAATAGTATAAAATGTTTTCTATTCACATAGAAGAATTGACTTGATTTTTTATTAAATTTTGATTATGGAGAACATTATCAGTTAGAGTTCTAAGCCAAATTTGATTGATAATGCTAAATAATTCCTAATTAAATCTTCTTGGCAAAATAAAGTATTAGATTGTTTTGTTAGTATATATAACACAACATTACTAAAGAAAATAGAGGAAAAAACCATATTCTTCAAACACAAATATAAACATCAAATCAAGTACAGGAGCAAACTTTGGATAGGATGATCTTCTCATTAGAAATATTCTAATATTGATAAAGTGATTATATAATAATATTGAATGATGAAAGTATATTTTTCTTCATTACTAATAAAATTTATAAATTTAATTTTTTATATTCCCCTAATTTTAAAATAAATATTCAATTTTTTTAATAAAATAACAATTACACTTCACCTTCATTTAAAAGCTTCTCACTTCTCTTTGTATATTTCTAATAAAATAATATTCACTTTCCTCATATTTTTGGTAAAGAAATATTTATCTATCTTATTTCATTTGAAAACATGGATTGACTAAACATCTAATAAAACTAAAAATGAATGTTTTTAATATAAAATTAAATCATTTCTCTGAATTAAATTATTAATTTATATTAAACATATTTTTAATACAAATATAAATTTGAGTATGAGTGTTATGTATTAATAACATAACGTCTATTTTAAAATTAGGATAAATATGAATATTATTTAAAAGAATTCCAAAAAGAACGAGTACAATTAATTTTATAATTAAGCCATTCAGTTATATATATATATATATATATATATATATATATATATATGTAATATCTTTTTTAAAAAATTTCTATTGTTAATTAAATTTGAACTAATATATTATTTTTCAAATAAACTAAGGATGTGAATCATATTTAATTAAAAGTATGAAAATAATAGATGTTGTTTTATTACAAATATAAGGAAGATAAATGTCTTTTAAAGAATAGAAAGAATATAATTATTATTTTATTAAAAATTGAACCAATGGGAGTGTTATTTAGTCTAACTTCAAATAATTAAATATAATGTCCCTAAATAAAATTTACTTGCTTTGAAATGAAACTTAAAAATGTGGTACATAACTTTTCAATACAAATCAATAATTAATAAAACTAATAAATACTTCATATAAAAAAATATGATTATAAAAGAAAAGTCTATGTATAAAGATCCTATAAATTACTTTAATATATTTTCTTGTAGGATTTTGGTAGGAAAACTTTTTAGTGTGATTTATCTAAATGCTTATATACATACATAAACATAAACTTCATTGGAAAGAATGGTATTGCAGAAACCGAAGAATAGCGCCTAATATACCAAGTTAGATGGACCAAAATTTGAAATGTTAAATGTGGATGAAGTTTATTCGTCCTTACTCAGTAAGAAAAACGACAATCCGATCTGATTCATGCTTCTTGTTCTTGAGTGGTTTTCTGGGAAACAACAACCTCTTTGAACACGAATCTGTGCTCGTGGAGGTTTCTTGCCTCATGTGCGGCTATAGTGGCAAGTGAGCATAATTTTTAAGGTTCCTGTTTTGTATGTTACCATAAATTTAAACAAAGAAGCCATTAAAAACCTGCAATAATGAATGTAAAGGAACCAATTGGTGTGTTTTTTTACTTCTTTCTATCAAATCACAAACAGTGAAACTTGAATCCAAGAGCTGTTAAGGTGTTGCATTGAACAGTTGGTTTGGATATTCTCAACTCATGTGTTCATCTCGAGGGACCATAGGGACCTGCCTACTACAACTACAGCCATTTACTGGAAAATGTGAATACTCTTATTGGAATCTTAAAACTTTAATCATTCTCTTGTATTAATTTCCTTTTTGTCACTTACTTATGTCTTTTGATATTCGAAGGAAAAGGAGAGACAGTTTCTCCTTCAATTGTTAATGTAAAGTGTAATAACTGTAGTTCATAGGTAAGAAATGAGTATTCTAATATCAATGTCTTTTTTTTGTTAATAATACTGTTAAAGATATGTAATATAAAATCATCTAAGTATCTTCATGTAAGATGTAATCTTTTCAAATGACCACCTATCAGTGCTCCTATGACTTGGTTGGTAGTAAGTTGGAGTTTGATGTTGAGTGAAGCATCATTGTCTTGGAAGATACAAGCGTAGTTTAATTGGTTTTTGAAATACTTTTTCTGATTTTTAAAGTTCATATTTTTTTTTCGTTGATAAATTAATCCTTTGGTAGTTTATGCTGTCACATTTTCTCACCCCTACTTAGTATATTTTCCCATTTAAAAATAAAATAATTAAAATGACCATTTAGGTCCTTAAAAAGTATAGCTCTAGTTTTTGGTTCATGAAATAATTTTTTCAAGCAAGTGAGTTCATACATTAATTTAATGAACTATGAAAACATTGCATTTTATCTAATGTTAAAGGATACAAATGAAAATAAGGTTCTAAACAATATAGTAAAAGAGAAAAATGTTGGCATCCAATCCGAAAATAATGTCATGTTGGTCTTCTTGGAGCCGGGTATAAGATTTGATGAATTCAACTTTCCTTGGAGTTAAGTAATAAGGGTCAACTCTTCTTAAAGATCCTTGGAGTAAACAAATATAAAATTCTCTTTGAAATTCTTCTACCCTCTCTTTTTATTGTTGTTTTGCGAATCAAACTTGTTATTGTAAAGTTCTTGTTTTCTGAATTATTTTTTTTCAAAACAACTTAATTCTAAAATTAAATAGACTAATATGATCGTATTCTAAATTTAAAAGAAAATATAATATTTTAATTCACCCTCTTTCAACATCTTTATTCTAGCTTGTCAAAGAATGCTAGAAAGACAATTCTACATGTTTACTTGAAGTTGTTGCAAATGTCCAACAAACCATTGAATGAAACTATAGAAGAATTAATTGAACATCAACTAGCTAAGATTCAAGTTAACGAACCTGCACCAAGCTCCCAAACTATTGAGAGACATGATCTCAATATAGGTCTAATATAGTTATTGTCCAACTTTAAAACTAATATAATTTATTTCATTTTTCTTTTGGAACATATATGAAACTTGTCCTATCTGAATTGTTTTTTTTTATTGTAGTTTGATATTTTGTATTTATTTACTTTATTTTGGATGTAAAAGGACCTATGGTTGTTTTCCAATGTTTATTTTGGTTTAAATATGAACTTTAGTCATATTTTGATAAAAAGAATGTCCAAAAAATCAGATACCATTTATTATGTTTTTCATACTCTTCCTAATAATTCATAATTATATTGTAATTGATACTTTGAGTGCACCATTCAATTTAATTAAATTTATGTGTAATTTATATTCTTCTACAAAGTTTTTACATATTACTTAACAAGTAAAATCACATTTATATTATATTATATGTAAAACAACAAAAATAGTTACAAGCAACACTAATATTGTGTGAGCAATAATTCAACATGTTGGACAATATTTAGGGTTTTCATTGTCTATCCTATAATGAAGTTATTAAAGAGTGACAAAAATAATCGTGTAAATGATAACTATAAACAAAATTACATCACATTGATACATTTATTTATGAATATGATGGTGTTACTCAATGTGATGTAAAGCTTTATTTATTGATGAGGATTTGAGTATATATAATGATTTTTAAGAAAAAATTTGTGAGATTATACAATAGAGGAACCAAGTGCAATAGTAGAACCAAGAAATTGAAAAACATCTACTACTACAAGTGACTTGGTTAATGAAGTAACAAAGCCAACTACTTCATGTAGATATTTTTGTTCAACAAACAATTTAGGGACCTAAGTATCACTTGACAAAGCTTACACATGTGTATAAAGATCTATATTCATGTGTAGCAAATAATATCAATCAACTTATATGAATGTCATTATTACTTATCTTTATGCTTTATATGAAATGAGAAATTTGAATTAATGATTATATTAAGAGAAGGGGTTCAAGACAAACACATTATCATAATAATTGAATTTAAACAAGCAATGAAAGAAAATAAAATAGAAATGATTGTCAAAATTTACAAACAAGAAAATACATGCAATGGATAATATGAAATAAAAGAAAAAGGTGGAGAAGATGACAATAGAAGTTTGAATCAGAAATTAAGATTCAAGACAAATATAGGAACATGTAGAATGTATTAAAACAACATCATGAAAAACAAATCAAATTAATGCAAGAGAGGTAGGAATATAAAATGTAATAGAATCGAATGAAAAAGACAAGAACAAGTAAAAAAAAAGAAAGAAAATGGTGACTTATAATGATATAAGAAGATGAACGCCATTTAAAGATGGAGATTATGCTTTCATCTTCATGATAAGTTCTAAGTAGAATCATTACTTAACTACTAAGAAGATAAGATTCAAAATCTCTTAAGTACTCCCAAAAGTGTTCTAAGTTCATATACTTTAAAAAATGTCTAACAAGCGATAAAGATGAACATTTATAACATGAGCCCTTCAAAATTCCTATGTTAAAACCTACTAAAATGTTTGAAATGAAATGTAAAATGATATAGAGTCATCATAACTTTGGTTGAAAATTAGAAGAAAAGGGAGAGAAAATTCAAATTTCAAAACTTTTTAGATTTAATCAACGGTTAAGATCAATACCATGTTTTCATGTTTGTGTGACACTCTCCATGTTTGTTTCACAGTAATCTTACCTTGTTTTCCTTGCCTCTTTGTAGCACACGTTTTCCCTACATTCTCTTTGAACCCATTATTCTCTATTTGTAGTCCTTCTCTTGGCCATACATTCTAATCACATTTGGGCTTCGGAAAACCCATCTAAAACTTATTTTGAACATTACTAATTTCACCTAAAAACAATAATTTTAGTTCATAAAAATTATAATACAATTTCTAAGTGAGAGAAAACACAATGAAAATATCTGATAAAATTATAATCAAATTGAATTTTATTCTAGAAATAAAACTAATTTATTATATTGACGAATACAGATCTTTTTCATCCTTTCACTCATCACAACAAATATTTTTAAGAACACAAATAATAACTTCATATGTTTTATTTTGTGGCGCTTTTAACTTAGATGACAAAACATTTCAATTAGAAGTGACAAAAAGATGTTAATATGACATTTAATTAAGGAGGTGAATATAACATAACAAAGTTATTAACAAAAGAACTAAATTATCAACAAAAGAAAGCTTTTTGAGAACAAAGCATTATTGAAATTCTTTCGAAGACCAATAAAATAGAGTTAATATCTTGCAAGGACCAAATAATACTTAACTTGTTTGGTACTTCATATAACATCTGTTTTTGAAACCAAACCCTCAAAGACTTTAGAAAAAGCAAATTATTTGTCTCAACGTTATGAGCATCAATCTTGCTTACATGTGCATCCACACAGTTTTATATATATAAAAAAAAATATCTCGGCATGAGAGGACACGTCAGAATTGTTATATAAAATCATTCTAGTGTTTTCACTTATGAGGACATCTAACATGACATAGGAGACAACTTTTTATTCACATTGCCTTAAATTACTTTGCTTATGTTGTAATAAGATAAATCTATTCATTTTGGATATGCTATTCTAAGCTTGTTAGCTCATTGCCTTTTTATGTAAGTTTGATCCTTAGCAGAGTCTTTGGTTCTTCAAGACATTGATTTTAGTTTCTTGCGTGATTTTGTCAGTTTTCATTTTTTTTTATAATAGTTATGAATTTCTTATTTGATTTTAGGTTTGATTTATTTTCATGCTTTTGTACATGTTTTTCTTTTATAATCATATCATGACAAATGATAGATAAATTTTGAAATGTGAGTTTAATGTTTATTTGAAATGTCAAAATTCAGACTGACAAATTAAATAAAAAAAGGTCTTTATGTTCTTCATCATGATATCAAGTTTTAATATCCTGAAAAATTTATCAAAAGAGCAAAAGGCACAGTTTCATGGGTAAGAGAAACATTGAACTTCACAGAAAACACAGCCACTGAAACAGGTAACCAAGGATAGTGCACATGCCGAATAGAATTTTAAGAACGAAATCAAGGGTACTGTCTGAAAAGTGACGTGTTATAAGGTTATGAATCGAAGGTTGTCAAAAGCAGCATAGTCTTTGTCCCTTGTACTCTACTAGTTTTCACAAATGATGCTTTTTTACAAGCCTTCAGTTTCAGTGGGGTGAATCAAACAACTGCCAAGTCCATATACACTTGAGACTTGCACCACCACATTTTTACATCACGATCACATCGGACAGAAAGAAGAAAAACCCGACAGCAACGAGGTCGATGATGGCATGTGCATCCAAGTCACAACTTCACAACATGTTCTTTCACAATTTGAAGGAGTTACCGCACTATGTTGAGTTAACACATGAGCATTTTACAGAAGTGTCATGGTGATGTCAATAACCAAAGTGGATGGCTATCTCTTGAGTAGCACGTGACAGAAGATTGACCGAAGGAGGCATGTGCATGGTAGAGGATCTTTTATAGCAGTTAGGTGACATAGTTTGGCATTCTGACACATCTGCTACCATAATTGAAGGTTGTTCAAGTTCAGTATTCTGCTCTTGCTTCTCATCATCAAGCTTTCTCTCCTCTTCCATGACTCTCAAAAACGCCTCAAGTGCATTACACATCCAGTCATATCTGCTGAGTCTGAATGCCTCTTTTATGTTTAACTAGGAACACAAAATATGAACTTTTATTCAGTATTCATGCTTCATGTGATGTCAAAAAATACAAATAGTTGCAATGTGTTTGTGAAGGTTTATTAATTGCAGCACTTTTAACGATTTGAAACTTTAATTATGAACTTCTCCTAAGGGTGTATAATTCTTTAAGAACTTATCGTAAGGCTTACCCATTGGCGAGAACGATTTTTCTGCTCTGGCCAATGCTCAAGTTCTTCAGTCACCTCCAAAGCAAACATGTATCCTCTGCAGCCTCCTTCAATGCTACACAAGTCTTGACTGCTTTTGCTTCTGAACTCCCATATTCCTAATGGAATTTCCTGAAAATGAATGCAAGAATCAGCATGATCTCATCATTATCCTAATTGTTACATGGAAGAATCATTACCACGTTCAATCAGTTATTTTTCAGTAAGCAAAAGAAAATGAAGTACACGTAATGGACCATTAACTTGATTTTCAACCAGTTATGTTTGCAGTCAATGCTTCATGATATGGAAGCAAGTTTCATAGATGGCTTGTGATGCTTATGTAGAACAGTAGAAGTATAATCTTTATCCTATATTTTTTAAACTGCAAGAAGAGTGATTCAGGGGAACTTAGATTATTCCATTACTAGTTTGGGCCATAACCGGGTGACTATAATGAAACTACCAGAGATGAGTATTTCAACAAGTCCAGGACCAAAATTTACTCCAGCTAGACAATATGAAATGGTAAATCTTTTATCCATCATGCTGAAGCAAATTTATATACATGGAATCAATCACAGTATAAGTGAAGAGTTTCCATGCAAGCAAAACAAATAAATGTTTGTTTTGAGAATATCTGAAAACTAACAGCTTTGCATCATTGTTTGAGCTTAAAGGGAGGTGTGATATCTCATATCTTCCGTAGATGGTTAAGTTTTCTTTAAGATATAGAAAACTTACAAAATGGAAGCTGAAAGCAATGAGAAATTTATGGCATAGCTAAAATTTTTTGGATGATATCACCACAATCATCATTTCTACACAGATTATTGAATACCATCGATTCTTCCCTTTGTTATATCATTCTGATTGGTATTTTTAAACATTCCTCGATGAAGATGGATTATAATAAATACTTCAACAACGAAGAGGGAATAATTGAACCTACTCTTAGTATTCCTTTAACTCCTGCTTCTTCTAAAGCTTCGCGGCAAGCAGCTTCTGTGACAGTCTCATCATCCTCCCATCCACCCTAGCAAGAGAAGAAATACAAATTTTCAATATAAAGGGTTTCATGTTAATAAAGTTCATTAATCATTGGTGCAAACAATATGAAGTACCTTTGGGAATACAAGGTCATCACGTTTTGGTGAAGAAATCATTAGTACTTCCATTATCTCAGTTTCTCCCATTAGATCTGTGTTGTCCTTTCTCCATCTATAGGGAATACATCTATCAAAATGCAAAAGAAAAATTGATTAAAATCACATTGGTGATAAGATTCTGTTGTAACTACTAATTCTCATTAGATGCTAGTCCTTAAAACTCTATTCGTAATCTATATCTGTAGCAACAATGGTTACTGTTCAAAATAAACTCTGAATATTTATCTCAGTTCGATATTACCAACATCCAGAAATCCAAAATTAAGATTAACAAAGGTTGGTGGCACTTCTAGGTTCTTACTGTTCTGCTGTCACAAATCACTCTGGGTTTATTACCCTTTTAGTAAAATTTCCTTTTGGGTAGAAATCTGTAGTATCAACAGGTGATCTTTGATTTTGAAAATAGGTTCTTCTTCTGGGGCATATATAATTATGGTGTTAAAGAAAAACTGTAGTGGGTTTCATGTTTTTTTATTCAGTTTTGCAATACCAAATTTTATAGAATCCATGAGATATGTTGAGATAAAAAGAAAAGTAAAAGTAAAATGTTAAATTGTCTAAGTGGGACATTAAATTATTTCTTTTACCAAATCCCACCGATTCATTGTTTTTGTTTTGTGTAGCCAAAAGGTTTAAAAATTTGAAGAGTGTCTTTCCCTAGTTTAATCCATTTTTGTGTTTACTTTATGTCCACTTGGATACATTGATTGCTTGAAACGAGGATCAATGATTCCAGCCTGATAAAAAGGAATAGATCCGAAATTTCCCTGCAACTACTAATAGCAGGCTGAATCCAACCTTCAACCAGAAACATGTTTCCCATGACTTGCATGGAAGGTTTTATTAATTTTATAAACACCACCACTACCCCAGTTAACTACTCTGCATGAGCCACAGTGTTGTTACCGATAACTCTCGAGATTGTCTTCTTATTATATTGAGATAAAAGCCAAAATAGATCACGCAATTTGAAGCATTTTATTATATAGACATTAAGTCAATGTCATGGCCCACTATTTTGATATATGATTGCAATGAACACATCCGCATGAAAATAATAAAATAGTTTAACATCAAACAGAGAAGACAATTATGTATCAACAGTTTTGAGATGCCCCTCTTCTCTATTCCATAAGCAAAAATCATTTAGATTTCTACTACTGAACACGCCTTTATTTACTAGACAAGAACAGAGAAGAAAGGAAGGAAAAGGTAAATCACAAAGAAGATAGATTTTTACCATCAAATACACAGATGCAGAATTGGAACCATATTTTGAGTAAGTACTATAAAATGCATGGCTATAACAAAAAGGAGCGATACAAGTCAAAAGGGGTGATAAGGAACAAAAGGGAAAAAGATGAGATTTTGAAGGTTATTAGATATACCATGTTAGATTTGATCTGTAAAGGTTTTTAACAAACATCTAAACCACTTCCAAGTAATTGAGGTAAGCATGTGGAACTTTTCAACAATTACTTGATGCATTTTTTCTCTGATATGCATATGGTTGTAAAGAAGAGTGATAATATCCTTCAAGGATCTGAAGGACTCAAGAAGATTTTCTCCATACAAACGTGTTAGAAAACAAGGGGTAAGTTTTAAATACACGTTAGGTACCCTCAGGAAATGACAATTGATTTTGAGATGAAATCTAAGAACAGTAAAGAAGCCATGGCGTGAAAATGGAAAAACTTACCCAGAGACAAGGCGCAAATTGTCTTCATAACGCTGTCTTTGTCGCCCTGTTCGTGCTGGCACAGACGACATAGGTTCTAGCAAAAGACAAAAAGCAGTGGAAACAGACAAAGGAAAACAGGGGGAATCAAAACCAAGGTTGTGACTTTAGAATATGGGGGTGGTTGAAATGGAACAGATGAAACAAAAAGCGTGGAAACGTTAACGGGTGAGGCTCAACCCTGAACACAAAGAATCTCTTGCATGAGAGAGGCTTAATAGGCGAGGTGCTGTGTTTAGGTTGAACAATTGTTTAGATGAAGGTTCAGGTGTTAAAGTTTCAAGAACCCTTTCATGATAATGGTTTTGTTTGTTTTCATACAAGGTTACTACAAATAGCCGAACCAAACCATAAATGGTAGCAACCCTTTATCCCTTTTGCAAAGATGGAAATCTAGAAGAAAATATGCTTGTTTTAGCAGAATGGCTTCCACGGAAAATAGGGAAAGAGAGTGATAGAGCTTTCACGGGGTGCAGCAATGGCATCCTTTTATATAGCAACCATCTCTTCACCTTCGTATTCAATACATTGTTTTTCTATTTTAAAAAAATAAATTGGTCATTGTGTTTAACTATTCTTTATTCTGATTCTGCTAACAACAATTCTTTCTTAATTTAATTATAAAAAACACTTACCTGATTGGTAAGTTTAACCAATACAATGTAACATGACTGACAAATTACCAACTCCTTCTAAGCATTGGATCATAACAATTAGTATTCACTTTTAAAAATTATGCTTCTTTTAAAAAATATTTAAACAATGTCTAATTTGAATTTCTTCAGCATTAGATTCATCAATACTCTAAAAGGTTTTATGCTTGCTTTTACGATGAAGTGACATGATGCTTAATGAATGGTTTTTAATTTATTTTCAAGATATAAACAATACACCCATATGGGAAAACATACACACACACAGATATATATATATATATATATATATATTCCCATATTAATTTTTTTTATTCTTTTTTTAAAATTAAAATAATTACTTTATCATTTTTATTTGTTTAGTGAATTTTTTTAAATGCGAAGAAGTTATTTTATTTTGAACAATTTTGAAAAGAAAATTAAGTAAAGGTTTTTACCCATTAACTAATATGTATTTGTTTTTAATAAAATAAAAGTGATAGAATGGGAGACACACCCGTAGAAGTCAACCTTGGGGGATTATTGAAAGATTCCAAGTACAAGCAATGAGTCAATTCCAACACTCAACTAGTCCATATGTGGCTATAGCACGTAATGTTTAACAACTAAATGTTAAAAACCCAAAAGTTATGGAGACAATTGGTTTAGTATTTGAGCCCTTTAACACAGTGTCTACTGTAGTAAACTAAACTACTATAAATGTCTCATAACTCTTTGTGTACGTGTCTATGTACTATATATATTCATCTCTTCATTCAATAATACTTTACTTTTTTGTTGCTGTTTACTATTCTCTGTGTTCACTCTCTCTCTCTCTGCATAACTTCCTCACACCTGTTGCACCTCTGCATAACCCGCTACTATCTAACAGTGGTATCAGAGCAAGGTTACGAAACCTGGTGGCTAAGCCCAAGTCGATTAAGAAGAAATGGCTGGCGTGATACACAGTAATCTTCCGGTGTTTGACGGAAAGGGATTTGACGACTGGTGTGTTAAAATGGATGCCATTCTTGGTTTTCAAGAAGTAGACGAGGTAGTCAAGAAGGGTTTTAAAGAGCCATTGAAGGGAGACTCTGAAGAGACAAAGCGATAGTGTAAGGAGAACAAGAAATTAGAATGCAAGGCCCGAATGCTGTTGCACCAATGTGTGTCAGCCACCATCTTCCAGAAGGTATCGAAGGCAGGCACGACGAAGGAGATCTGGGACATTCTTCAAGAAGGCTACGTCAACATAGACAAAGTCAAGAAGATCAAGCTACAATCGCTTCAAAGACAATACGAACTTTTAGGCATGGGAGAGCAAGAATCGGTTGTTGAGTATATAGGCAGGAATACAAGTGGTAGTGAGCGCCATGAGAGCGTGTGACAAAATCATGGAGAAAATCCTCAGAACGTCAACTTCGCAGTACGACCATATAGTTGTGGCCATAGAAGAATGTAAAGATCTTGAGAATATGAGAGTCGAAGAACTGCAGAACTCTCTAGAGGCGCATGAACAGAGACAGATCGAAAGAAGAAATGCTGAAAAAGAGGTAAGTCAGAATTCAAATCAAGCCCTATACACCAGAAGTAATTACAAACCTAGAGGACGAGGAACTAGAAGAGGTAGAGGCCGATCACGGGGAGGTCGAACTGGAGGCAGAAATACAATTGTTCAAAATCACAGTGTTGAAGAAGTTGGTAGCGAGCACAAAGATGGAAACAGAGGAGGTGGAAGACAGTCAAGAGGCAGAGGCAGGAAAGGTTTTAACAAAAAGAATGTTCAGTGTTACACATGCAATAAGTTTGGGCATTATTCTACGGAGTGGTGGCACAATGAAGAGGCAAAGAAAAACAAGAATGATGAGGCAACAAATCTTGCTCAAGACTCATGTGACTCAGAGTCTGATCTTGTATTGTTGATGATTATTACTAAACAGGTGCTGATAGATGATGAAACCAAATGGATGCTGACAGATGATGAAACCGAACAGGTACTGACAGACGAAGAAACTAAACGATCGTTGCTATTGAATGAATCGAGCATTTTCAAAGACCGAGCGGGTGTTGAAGAAGACCGAACGGGTGTTGACAATCAGATGTCGTCTTCAGACCAAGCGAATGTTAAAGAAATCGGATGGCTACTTTCGTTCAACCAAACGGGAGCTAATGGAGAAACCGGACGGTTATTGAACCGAACAAATATTAATGAAGAAACCGAACGGTTGTTTAACCGAATGGTCATAAATAAAGAAACTGGACGAGAGTCACACATGTGTGAACGAGCGTTGCACACGTGTCAAGAACTGGAACACGTGTTGATGTCTGTCGATGCGAGCCATGCAGAAGACGATAACTACTGGTATTTAGATACAGGATGCTCTAACCACATGATAGGTAAGAGGGAATGGCTGATAGACATGGATACAAGTGTCAGAAGTAGCGCGAGATTTGCCGACAACAGCTTGATCATGGCTGAAGGAGCTGGAAAAATCCTAATCACACGCAAGGATGGCCGATCGGCTTAAATGAACAACGTGTTGTATGTTCCAAATATGAAGAGCAATTTACTAAGTCTAGGACAGCTCCTAGAGAAAGGATACACGATGACCATGCATCAAAAGCATATAGAGGTGTTTGATGGAAGAAAACGACTCGTACTTAAAGCACCGCTGGCCAGAAATAGAACCTTCAAGGTGAACCTCAGTGCCACAGCTGTTCAGTGTTTATCTGCTGTTAATACCGAGGAAGAAGTATGGTTATGGCACTATCGTTATGGACATCTAAACTTCAGAAGCTTGGGACAATTGAAGGATAAAGAGTTGATGAAAGGTGTTCCTGAGATTCTTCCACCGAAGAAGGTTTGTGAAGGATGTGTTGTTGGGAAGCAGACCAGGAAACAGTTCAAGAAGTCAACAACAAGAGAGCAAAGCAAACTCTTGAAGTGGTTTATTTTGACGTGTGCGGACCTTTCGAACAAGAATCAATCGGAGGTAATAAATACTTTCTTCTCTTTGTTGGTGAATGGACCAGAAAGATCTGGATTTATTTGATTAAGGAAAAGAAGGATATTTACTTGTATTTGTCAAATTCTGTGCCATGGTGGAGAGACAATATGGTCTACATATCAAGACTCTTAGAACTGATGGTGGAGGAGAATTCAACTCTCACAAAATGAATAGGTTTTGTAGTGATAATGGTATAGTGCATGAGGTGATAGCTCCATATACTCCTCAACACAATGGTCTGACCGAACGGAGGAACAGGACACTGCTTGACATGACCAGATGCATGATAAAAGGCAAGAGATTACCACACTACCTTTGGGGGGAAGTTGTATCAACAACAGCGTATCTACTAAACATAAGTCCTACGAGAGCTTTATCAAATTGCACACCAGAAGAAGCCTGGTCAGGTATTAAGCCATCTGTAAATCACTTGAGAATTTTTGGTTCAGTATGTTACACGCACATTCCAGATGCAAGAAGGAAGAATTGGATGACAAAAGCGAAACTTACGCGTACAGACTATACAGCCTTGAGAACAAACAAATTGTGAAAAGTAGTTATGTGATTATAGACGAGGGAGCCACATTCCAATGGACAAAGACTGAGACAGATCAAAAATTTGAAGATAAGACAAACAAGAAGTTTGCAATCGTTCCAAGCTGGCTGGAAGATAGCACTTTTGGTGGTGTTGAACAGGCTGAGAAACGTGATGAGGTCAATAGCAGAAGATCACAGAGGATGAGATTTCCTTCTTCAAGGCTAGCTGATTATGAAGTATTTGCTGATAGTGACAATGCAGATCTTGGTGATCAAGCACATCTCGCATTCCTAGCTGATGCAGAAGCTATTCCCTGGAAACAAGCGCTTGATATAAAGGAGTGGAGAAAAGCCATGATTGAAGAGCTAAATGCCATTGAAAGAAACATAACTTGGGAAATGGTATACTTACCTGAACATAAACAGGCTATTGAAGTAAAGTGGGTCTTCAAGACCAAGTATAAACCGAACGGTGAAGTTGCAAAGTTCAAAGCGAGACTCGTAGCAAAGGGATTTTTGCAGAAACCAAGAGTGGATTTCACAGACGTGTTTGCACTAGTCGCAAGGCTTGAGAATATGAGGTTAGTGATAGCAGTAGCTTGTCGTAAGAATTGGAAAATATGTCAGTTGAATGTAAAATCAGCCTTCTTAAACGGTCTACTGAAGGAGGAGGTTTATGTAAGACAACCACCTGGATTTGAGAAGAAGGGTGAAGAACATAAGGTCTATAGATTGAATAAAGCCTTGTATGGGTTGAGGCAAGCACCACGAGCCTAGAATAATCATATCAACACATTGCTTCTGAAATTGGGTTTTCTGAAAAGTTCTGTGGAGTCCGGAGTGTATATAAAGTCTGCAGCACTGCAGAATACTTTGTTGGTCTGCTTATACGTTGATTATCTTCTTGTACTGGAGACTCTGAATCGGCAATCGAAGGATTTAAGTAAAGAATGAGAGAAGAGTATGATATGACTGACTTAGGAAGACTGAATTATTTTCTCAGATTGGAGTTTGTTGAAACAGCAAGCAGAGTCCTCTTGCATCAAAAGAGGTATATCAGTAAAGTGCTGAAACGTTTTAATATGGCAGATTGCAATAGTACAATAGTTCCTGTCATTGCTAATATGAAATTGACAGAGCAACGAGATGAGAAAAAGGTGGATGTTTCATTGTATAAACAAATTATAGGATCCTTGAGATACATCTGCAATAGTAGACCAGACATAAGCTACGGGGTTGGATTATTGAGCAGATTCATGAATGAACCTAAACAATCTCATATGTCAGTAGCGAAACATGTTTTAAGATACTTAAAAGGAACAATTCACTATGGTCTCTTGTTCCCAAAGATGACGAGCAACATGGGGAGCACATTGGAAATTTGGAGCGACTCTGACTGGAGCGGAGATCAGGTCAATAGAAGGAGCACTTTCGGGTACTTCATTAAATATGCAGGAGCACCTATCTCCTGGTGTTCTAAAAAACAAGGCGTGGTGGCACTTTCCTCGTGTGAAGCAGAGTATATAGCCTCTGCGGAAATGGCATGTCAATGCGTGTGGTTGGAGGCACTTCTTGGAGACTTAAAGCTGGAATGCAGAAGACCCATACAGATGATGGTTGATAACAAATCTGCGATCAGCCTGTCAAAGAATACGATGTTTCACGGAAGGAGCAAGCATATTGGTACAAAGTTCCACTTCTTGAGGGATTTGGTGAACCAAGGGAGGATTGAGTTACTGCATTGTTCTATTGAAGTTCAGATTGCAAATATCTTCACAAAAGCTCTTAGACAAAGTATATTTGAAAAACTTAGAGATATGTTGAATGTAAAATGCTATAGTAGTTTGGTTTAAGGGGGGTATATTGTAGTAAACTAAACTACTATAACCGTCTCATAACTGTTTGTGTACGTGCCTATGCACTACATATATTCATCTCTTCATTCAATAATACTTTACTTTTCTGTTGATGTTTACTACTCTCTGTGTTCACTCTCTTTTTCTCTCTCTCTGCATAACTCCCTCACACCTGTTGCACCTCTGCATAACCCGATGCTACCTAACAATGTCGAGGTTTGATCTTCGAGTAACATAGTATTAAGGTTTGATCTTCCAATTAAACATTAAGTGAACACTAGAATAGACGATCCCCTCACTTAAAAGTAGGCTAAATTTGTTCTAGTTACAAGGAAACTAAAATAAAGGTGTTTGCATTGAAGTTGATAATAATGATTATATATTATTATTTTTGAAGAAAAAATGTAAGTTTCGTTTAAAATAACAAAAAAAGTTTTGAATGGAGTTGAATGGAACTCTTAATTTTTTTTTCTCGAAAAATAGACGAGTAATTGGTTTTATTGTAGACTTTATGAGTAAAAAAGTGTTTTAGAAAAAAGTTTTGTAAAAACAAGTGAACATATAAGAAGAAATTATAAATGCATAATAGAAGGTTTAGTGAGATATATCTATTAGAAAAATTCACTTAATTTAAGATGGGTGAATTTAAATTATAAATTGTTTTCTCCTTTTTTAAAAGATTAAAACAAATTACAAATATTTTGTGAATCAACCCACTTAAAATATTGAAAAGTTTAATTAATATTTTTATATTTAATAACTTAACAATTTGATTTGAGACCTCTTAATTTCATGGAAAGTTAAGAATACCTGGAGAAGTTGATACTCATGTAATTTGGAGAGGTTGATACTCATGTGGCTTGCAGAGGCTGAGACTTGTATAACCTAGGGAGATCATACTTATTATAATAAAGTGTTTTGATTAATGGAACTTCTTAAGTAGTGTGCTTGAAATGAACTAGACGTAGTCCAAGAGTTAGGGATGAAGCAGTATAAAGATTTGTTTTATGCTTGATCTATTTATTGTTTTATTTCATCTTTTGATATATGCGAAAAAAGTCTAGGTTTTATTCACCCTGTTCTAGAATCACATTACACCAACAAGTGGTATCAGATTCTACTTCTAGGGTAATTCTTTAACTAGGAAGAAAAGATTTATCTAAGCGACTGAATGGTAGGAGATGATTAAGTAACAAATCACTTACATTTGTTCAAAGGAGAAAAATATGGCTTATGGAAACTCAAATTGCTAGTCTATCTTTAAGAAATGAATATGTATCTATTGGATATCATTGAAAAAGGTATTCCTTCATTACTTGACAAGGTAGACATGCTACCATGCAATGAGTTGGACAATAAACAAAGGTAGGTATATCAATTAAATGTTAAACTGAAACATAATCTATTATGTACACTATCCAAATAAATAATATCAAAAGTACATGCAATGTCATTAGCCAAAGAAATGGGGAACAATTTAGCCTTAGCTCATGAGGTCTGAAATGAGGAAAGATGAAATAAACTGAGTTTGTTAAGAGATCAATATGAAATATTTACAATGGAAGAAAATGAGTTTGTTCAATCTATGATTGTTAGACTACAAACATTGTTAAATAATATAAGTTCCCTTGGTACCGTTTATTGCAATTATGATGTTAATGATAAAGTCTTATGCACTCTATCTTCAAAATGGAAAGCATAAGACACTATTTTAAGTGCTTTAAAAGATTTGGAGAAGATTTTCCTAGAACTAGTGCACATCCTCATTGTACACGAACAAGTATTACAAGGAGACTCTAAAAAACTAAAAGCATGAACCTTGCTTTAAAGACAAATCATAGAAGCAAGAAGAGTAACTCAACTTGAGCACCTGAAGCAATGTATGATGAATCAAATGAGTCTGATTTTAAAGGATGATGAGGATTTGTTTCTTTTTGACTAGAAAGCTTAAAAGAAACATAAGAAAATTAGGTTATGGTAAAAGTAGAAGATTTAGAGGCAATTATAAAGAGAAAATTGTTTTTATCAAAGCAAAAATCCTAAATGCTACAAACCAAAATTGCTTAGCTAAATAAAGACAGAAAAAAATACAAAAAAAAAATCTCATGACAACTTGTGAAGATTTGGACTCGTTTGACTCCAAAAGTTGAAAAAGCTCACATTGGACTTATGGCAGATGCTTGCAACTCATTAAACGACTATAATAAGTAAGAGGTAGATTTTTCTGATCCTGACTTAGTTAATTAAACAAGCTTATTTTAAAGTAATCTCTAATAATGGTAGACTAATAAAAATGTGTAAGTCCCTAAAAAGAAATTTTAATGACAACTGTAAAGAGTTAGAAAGCATAACCACTTTGTCTAATGAAACGTTCAGTGAGAATGTAAAGTTGAAAAAGGAAAATAATACTAAGCATAACCACTTTGTCTAATGAAACGTTCAGTGAGAATGTAAAGTTGAAAAAGGAAAATAATACTTTAAGTAAAACAAAAAATAAATCTAGAAAAAAAACTAGAGGAACAAAACATAAAAAATAATGAGCTTAAAAAAGAATATTTGTTAAAGAGAGCCTTGGTAAAAGGCCCATAGATATTAGAAAATAACGAGGAAACAACAAAAATTAGAAGCTGAAAATAAAGCTCTAAATAAGATTCTAGCCCAAACTAACATAAATAAAAAATACTTAGATATTTTAATAATAAAGTCTACAAATTCTTATGATAAAAGTGAGATAGGATGCGAAAAGAAAAATAATCTAAATCCTAACACACAAATATGTAAGATATGACCTAGTTATTATTGGACCTAGTTATTATTGATAATTATACCAGTTAAATGATAAGTGCCCGATATGTAAGATTTGAGAAAAATAGAAAAATAAATTTAGTTTTGTGTGATTATGTTTTGGGGAATAAGTAAATTGACTGATAGTTTTATTTATTGTTGCGATTAATGATATACAAATTTAATATATTTGTTTTACATAAATGAGTTTAATTATTTTAATTATATAAATCCACATTTATATGCAATGATAATATATAAATAAATAATTGTTGTCAAGGTTGTTGGAATGTTTAGATATTATTGTTAAATAATAAATAATAATATATATTATTTATGAATTTATTATAATTAATTAGAACAAAGATAATTTTATTTGATTATATTATGAAAATAATTAGATTTTATAAAGATTCAGAAAATAAACCGATTAGAGATAGGTATGCCTCCTATTTATATTATGTTAGCATAGAAACCCTAGCCATGAAGAAAAAGGACACAATTTTTGAGGGTGAGAGTGAAAGTTTGATCGAGTGAAGATTTCTAAGAGCTTAAAGGTGTTATTGAAGGGCATTGTAGGGCATTGTTTATTCTAGGAAAAACTCTTAGCGGGAAAACCATGTAGGGGGAGCTTACATTATTGACTTATGTTATTCTTGGTTTTATATTCCTAATTTGTTTTCATGTGTGAATTGTGTATATGTATGTTGTCGTTTGGATGTATGCGTGTGAAGATATGACAGGTTGGTGTGGGATCGTCTCGCCGTACCTAGTAAATCATTTTTGGTCATGTGATGCAGGAAAGGGGTTATCTTCGGTCTGTGATGCAGGAAGAGGATTGTTCGAGTATTGATGTCTCTTTTGGCCGTGTGATGCGAGAAAAAGATTCTCTTTGACCGTGGATGTGAAAAGAGGATAAGTTTGGTGATGAATGGTAGGATGACTGGAACTGGATGGTTCTAATGAATAAGGGGTATGCTAGGGTACGAGGGATAGATCACTAGTTTGTGATGATTATGGCTAATTGTATTCAAATTGTTGGTGTGTTGTGCTTATTTTTGTGATGAATGTGTAGCATATGTGTTTATATTATTCTGCTTATGATTGATTCTCAGTTAGCTCACCCCTATGTTTGTGATTGTAGTTACCATCTGCAATTATCGTTTATTATGGGAGTAGATGATCATGTAGATAATTCGAATGTGGTATAGCGCGACGAGCGAATTGAGAGAGTTAGGGAAATTTACGGGTTTATTTGAAATAAACTATTTTTTGAGAATTTTATTTTGTAATCAATTGGAATTATGGTTTATTTTTGGTTGATTGTAAAGACTTATGAAATTTGGATTTTTGCAATGATATTATGTTTTAAAATTTTAATTTTTACTCATAATTATGACATCCCAAAAATTAGGGTGTTACACAATATGTGTTAGGTTTAATGTTAATTTAGCACTTATATTGATTTGATTATGTTAAATTTCTATATTAATCACCTTTTGAGTTAGTTCTTAACAAGACTCGATGAAATGATCCTAAAAACAAAGAAAAATGAAGGATATGTCGTAAACCGCCCTCCTCTATTCAAGGAGTAAAAGTTTGATTATTGGAAATAAAGAATGATAACATTCTTTGAATCCTGCCACGTCGATATGTGGGATGTGGTTGAGAATGGTCACTATATGCCCCTTGATGAAAAGGGGAAGCCTTTGGTCAGAAGTAAATGGTCAGACAAGCAGCAACAAAGGTATCTTCAAAATTCTAAAGCTCGTAATTCACTACCGTGTGTTCTGTCTGAAAAAGGCTACAAGAAAGTTCGTGCCTACAAGGGGGCTAAAAAAATGTGGGACACCCTTGTCATCAGCTATGAAGGATCGAGTGGAGTAAAAAAAGGAACAAGCTCAACTTGTTGGCAAGATAATATGAGTTATTTTCTATTCTGGACAACGAAACATTCAAAACATGTTTAGAAGATTCCAAACGATCCTGAACAAGCTTAAATCTCTCGCTAAGTCATATGAAAATTTTGATCATATTGACAAAATTTGGCATAGCATCCCTAGACTATGGAGACCATAAGTAACAACGCTCAAAACATCAAAAAACTTTGATGGAATGAGCATAGAAGAGGTAGTTTGAATCCTTAAAGCACATGAGCTAGAGCTCCAACATGATGGACTAGTAAAGAAAGAAATGAGGACTGCTCTTAAAGCATAGAAGACAGTTAGAAGAATGCTACAAAATTCTTCAAGGCTGAGGACTTAATAGGTGACGATGAAGAAGATGAAATATCGTACATCTCAAGAAAGATCAACTCCACGTGGAGGAGAAAGAAGAGCACGCCCTTTAAAGGTAGATGAATAGGATCTACCTCCAAGAATGATCAGAAGGACAAACGAAAGAAGGGACCTATCGTTTGTAAAAAGCCAAGGCACTTCTAGTCTAAATGTCCTGACTTGGAAAATCAAAGAAAAAGACTTTCTTTCCTAGAAAAGATAAGAAAAAGGTACTTATGAGTACATGAGAAGATCATGACTCCTTAGATTTTGAAGAAGAAGAAAAGGAAGTCAATCTCTGCCTCATGGTAGATAGTGTTAAGTATTTGTCACACAACTCCGACGAAGAGGTATATTTTTCTAGCTTACACTTAATCCTTCAAGCATATAATGAGCTATTGCCTAACTTATTAAAGCTATCAGAAGTTGTTCAACAATTACGAAAACAAAGTAAGAAGTTTTCAAGATAAAATAATATTTTGAAAAATGAATTGACATCATCTAAGGATGGTGTAAAGTCTTTATAATAAAAAGTTAGTGACCTGAAAGGGAAGCTAATTGTTTTGAAAAATAAAAAATTAAAATATCATTTCGAAAAAAGGAAAGTTGGTAGAGAATATAATAATTGCTAAACATGTCGAGTTACTTAAACGTGAAAATGACACATTACTTAAGATGTTCTATGTAACGTTTGAAGGAAATGATGATTTAGGACTTCTACTCAAGAGTTGAAAGTACCCTTCTAATAGACAAGGTTTAGGGTTCAATGACAATACTACTCATACATATAAACTTAGATTGCTTATTTTGTCAAAGCTAAAGAGAAAAACTCAAGTTACACATCAACCTGTTAAAAGAAAAAGATACCTAAAACTAACAAAAATAGGACCCAATGCAAGATGGACACCTAAAGACAAAATTATCTCTCTTGAAGATATGCTTGATGACCACAAGAAAACCCTTGTCATGGTACCTGGATAGCAGGTGCTCGTGACATATGACGAAAGAAAGGTCTATGTTCCAAAGCCTCATAAATAAGAAAAGAGGATTAGTGACCTTCAAAGGAAATCAATGAGGTAAGATTATAAGCATTGGAAGGATACGTATAAATGCTTCCCTTGCTATTGATAATGTGCGATAGTGAATATAATGTTGGTTTTAAAAAAGGCCAAAGAAAAGTCCTAGACGACTAAGATCTACTAGTGTTTTTTGCTAATAGACACTATTACAGTAAAGGAAAACGACAACAGTTATTTTCGTTTATACGCAGTGGTTCCGCAACCGAGGAATTTACATGCGAGGAAAAACGTGGAAGGCTTTTTGCCTCGGTTCTCAACCGAGGCAAAAAGGTGTGTGTTTTTGCCTTAGTTCAAATCCAACCGAGGTAGTAGAAGGGTTGGCCGCAATCCATCAACGCCCACCGCTCCATCTCACACCACCATCATCAAAGATTCCCAATTGTGAAGAACAAAGAACGAGGACGACACACTCCCACCACCTCCTGCAGGGAATCAATCAAACAGAAAACAACCCAATCGAAATTAGAAAAAGGGAGGGAAGGAAACTTCCTCCTTCACTACGAATCAGAACGAAGAAAAGAAGAAGAAGAAGAACGGACATCGTGCCCTTGTGCCCCCACCGCGTCTCTGATGCGCCTCCGTCACCCCATTGATGATCCCTCCGCCGCGCCTCCATCGAAACAAAGAAGAGGAAGGAAGCCTCCCTCTGGCCAACGTGAAAGAAAATGGGAGAATAGAGAGGAGTGACGCAGCTTCTGTTTGAAAATGTCTCTGTTCGCGAAATTTAACCCTATGTTATTACCTCGGTTATTTTTTTAACCGAGGCAATAAGGGTCCACGACCTCAACTCTATAAAGAACCGATGCCTAAACCCTCTCAAAAAAATAAAAAATAAAAAATAAAAATTTCAGCTATTTTATGTCTCGGTTCTTTAAACAACTGAGGTAATAGACCTTTGTGATAATTACAAAAATGTCACCGCGCTAGTTTTAGGAATCGGTTCTTTTTGAACCGAGGCATATACGTTTGTGATAATTACAAAAATGTCACCGCGCTAGTTTTAGGCATCGATTCTTTTTTAACCGAGGCATATACATTTGCCATAATTACAAAAATGTCATCGTGTCATTTTTTGCTTTGGTTACAACTAAACCGATGTCAAATGCGCGAGTTAAAATCCTTTTTTTTACTAATGTATAAGATTGAAATCATCCTGTGAAGTCCCTTTGAACTCCTAGTAAAGACTTTTTACTATTCAAACTGAAATGTTACAGAATTTGGATGTAGCCTTAAACTGAGAAAGAGTGTGCTTCCAACTTCATACCTTCAAGTTGAGATGTTTTAGGTTCACATCTTAAGACCGAGAGGGAGTGTACTTATAGAAAATATTTCAATGATTAAATTAGCAAAATGTATCAAATAGCAATAAATATTATAATATTGAGTACATAACTAATTACCTGGTGAATAATTCTATTGACACTAGACTTATGTGTTTTTACTTGATTGTTAACCAAATGAGAGTTATCTTAGATTAAGAACATCTAAACCATCATAAATTGAGATATTCTATGTTATCATAGGCCGATATGTATCCAACCACTATAGGTTAAAATGTACCCAACCATCATAATTCAACATGTCCTAAATTATCTTACTCATGATGTACCTGACCATGTATATGCATGTATATATATTATGCATGAATTTATATATGTATATATTAGTGTACAAAGATTGTCTAATAATTTGTTAATACTTTAATAATTTAAATAGGAAAAACAAGATAGATATTGAGATGAATATGGAATATAATATATATATATATATATATATATATAATTTCTTTTTTCATTTAATTGAAAAATTGAATATTACTATATTCATATTTATACATAATTTATGAATGAATGTAGACATTTTTTATTAAAACAAATTTGGGTAAGAATGTTTAGAGTGATGTGAATTTTTATTAGAAGAAAAGAAAAGACATATGGAATCATGCATATATATTGTACAGGTTCCAACGTGTATAAACAAAATGAGGGTTTAAATGGAAAATTATGATATAAGCTTTTCCAAAATAAATTTAGCATACATGGTATTTCTGTATAAGAAAAGAAAATAGATAATGGTGACATCCAATTTTTCTTTTACACTCATTTAACAGTGTTTTTCATTATTTTTTTTCTTTTTTCTTTACAAATATAAAGATTTATTGTTTAGGACTATTTTATCTTACATAAGTATTGTCAAATGATATCTGAAAAGCTTTCTCGAAGAAAATATTAGTTTTCATCATTCAAACATTAACTACATTTTGCAAAGGAAGCATTTGTTTTCTCACATACTATATATTGAGGTAGAATTTATGAAGAATGTAGAAGGTGCAAAGAAGCAAACTCATGGGCCATGAGGTTTAAATATAGAATCAGTGCATTATTAACTGCTGACATTGACATTGTACAGGACTTATCACATGCATGCCGACATGGTTTCTTTCCTCATTTCAGACATCAATAAATAAATATTATATATTCATAACTCATACTATTTACTGTTCAACTTTTATCACAATTTATATACGTACAAAATTTAAATAAAAAATATTTTGTATTGTTAAGCTCCATCGACGTTCACATGCTAAATGAACAATTTATCCTTGCCCTAGGGCCTCGCAATCATTTAAAATATACGTGTATTTTTTTTTATCACAAATATTTCTATGCCTTTTTAATGTTGATGAGTCACAAACGGTAAGGCTATTAAAAAAATTCAAATTAATTACCAACTCGAGTTCTTTAATAATTCGAGTATTCTAATGATATTATATGAATGGACTTCAGGTTTAAATATTGATATTTTATGTAGAGATGAAAATTCTTTTAACTATTTTTATACATTCAACTGTCTCATATTATTTAAAAATTATGATTAATGTCAGTTTAAATATACATTTTTCTTTTTATTTTTTAAAACATCTTTTAAAATAAAGCCGTAATAGTTATTTCGAACTCCAATCAAAGAGATAGTTCAATTTATATGCACCGGCAGAATTATTTCAAATTAAGGAGGCTTTGACCCCCAATTATTTTTTACATACGTATAAATTAATATATAAATGATTTTTTTTAGTTTTAGTATATTTTATATATTGGATACTTCCAAAATTTTAATACATCAATTTTGACATCCACCACTATATATATATATATATATATATATATATATTATTACATAGTTATTTAATATCATTCTTATCACATTATTATATTCTATAAATTCATATATAATTTTTTTCTCAAAGTATATATTAAGTGTTATCAATACTTTAGGTGTACATGAATTATTTTCTTACGGGTTAACCAATTATTTTAGGTCAAATTGATATACTTAAATTAAGTCTAATTTTAATGTTTAATTTCGACAGAATCATTAAAGTTTTATCCACACATTACGATATATAATACTGATGAACTTCTCTTTTCTTATTATATCATCTCTGATTGTATATGAACAAATGATACAAACAATTACAAGTTTCTTAATTATCGAACACAGTTACTCTTGTCTTTACGTTTTATTCGATATAGAATTGGGAGGATGAGACTCCCACCTTTTCAAGATACACCATGCATATAAATATATATATATAAATTCGTCATATAGAAACAACAATTGAAGATTTATTATATAGTTTATTCTCGACCATAATTTCCTCACATAGATTGGTTACACGTTCCGTATTAAATGTGGAATTATTGTGTGTGAAGAACATCGTGTGTGCAGGCCAATATTTAATTTGTTCAACATGGAGTGTTTGGCCACTATTTAACCAAATTTAGTTTTATCAGAAAAATAAGTTGCTGAAGAAACTTTGAAGTCATTAATGATGGAGATGGTTGGGAACATCCCAGTGCATGTGCTCGATTGCATTTTTAATGTTGTTGCTAACATCATACCTCCAAATCATTTAATTGCACGCATTAAAGCTACAATGTTTGCCAAGAACCGAAAAATATTCTCTTCATTTGTTTAATGTACCGTTTTAATAACTTTTATTTATTTATCTTTCTTGAATTGACAACTAACTTAATTTCTTTTTTCTATAATTGTATCTTTAATTTTGATTAATGTGTGGAAGATGTAAAGTTAGTTGTAATAACACGTAATAACATTTAAATATTAAAAAAAACAGTTAAAAACATGTAATAAGTGTTGCGAATATCAAGAAGTGAGAAAAAATTATTTAAGAAATTGAGATTCGTTATGTATGTGACTAAAAGTTAATAATGTGTAGAACCATTAAAACGCACCCAAAATCCCACTGTCAGAACCATTAAAAACGCATCCAAAACCCTTTACGCGGACACCAGGTGTCAAGCAACAAGGATCCAAAAATCAGATAGTGGGAGGCAGGTGTCAGCAGATGAGCGGACGTTCGTTTTAACATGGGAAGCAAAACTGGTTTTTCTGACAACCCCGTTCCACTCTCTCTGCATGCACCCTTCTTCCCCAAAACTCTGAACTTCTCATTTTCTCCTCCTTCTCTCTAAAAAGTTTTCCCTTTTCTCTACCAATTCTCACCTCTTCTCTTCTCCGATCACCCTTCAGGCACCAGTTCTACTCTTCCGGCGTAGAGAACGATCGTTTGAACCGATCAGTTTAGGATTCTGAGCTGGTAAGTTCATCCTTCCTCCATTCGTGTGTTTCTGTAACATGCAAACCCAGATTCTTGGTTGCATGAGTTGATCCTATCATTCTGAGTATCTTTCAGGTTTTATGTTGGTTATAGTTCTTAGAACGTGCTGTAGAACGTTAAGGCCTCTGTTAGAAGGAGAACCCTAGTCTGTATCTGTGAACGTTCGGCTACCTTAAGAGGTAAGGGAAGCTTATTAATTTAATTTGTATGATTATGTGTTGTATGAACGTTCATTGACTTGATTGGATATGAAAAATGATTGTGATATGTTATGATGCATGAAATATATGAAATTATATGTTTGGATGGTGTGAAATATGAAAATGTATTTTGATATGAATGTAGAAAGTTACGAAACTATATGTTAAGAAATGAGTTGGAAAATAAATAATTCTGGTATGAAATTTCCCTATGAAAGTGTACGTTCGTTACTGAACGGTCTTTGACCGTTTGGTTTTCTAAGTGAACTTGGTTAGAATTGGATTCTTTCATTTGGGAAGAATCCTAGTTGAGGACGAGCGTCTTCGTGTTGTAATACTATGCTTTGGCGTTCGACCAAGTATAGTTGCATCTTGGTATTCCGTGATAAGCTTAAGTATATATATCTCTATACGTATTTGTATATTTTAGTTATTCTTAAACACTACTCCAATATTATTTTAGTATATTTATCAAACCTCTTCTCTTTAAATTTAGTAGCACTGGGTCTTATACTAAGTGTTCGTCCTAAGCAAGTGTTTCGTCTTACACCAGGCACTCGTTCTATCTTCTTAAGTTAAACTTCATAATAAGAGAGTTCGTTCAAGCCCTCTAGGGTTTGCTCACTATAGTGTTCAGTCTTTGACTGTCATTCGGATTTTTTTATACTAAACCAAAATAAGCTAAGTTTTCATAATTGTTCGGTTTCTTCATGGGAATTATCCTAAGTCTTCTTCTTGGAAGGTCTCGAAGTGTCTGTATTCAGTGGTCACAACATAGAGCCATAGTACTGGGAATGGTCATTTCGATGTTCGGTTGAAGTCCTCAAAAGTCAGTTCATCTAATTGACTCAATTTTAAATAACGCTCGTTCCATTTGTTTATTGTGATAATTGATTTTACTCGGTTTCTTTCTCAACTCGACAATACCCTCTAGTCTAAATCCCTTTTGGAACTGAAGACTTCTTAGTCTCGCTTCAAGTGTTCGGTCTCGTTCTAAATCAGTGTTAAACGTTCGGTGTTAAGTACCCTTACGGATCGTTGTACAATATGTTTAAGTGAAATGAATAATAATGCAAGATACGAGAATATGATATGGATGGAAATGTTGTGGATTATGGACGAGCGTTCCAGGAAGGAACGACTCATGGATGATTATTGAATTGGTAAAGTATGACTGTGGGCATGCTAAGCTGGCTGTTCATAATGATGTTCCGTGAGTACTAGTCTTCACGTAGAAGAGGGTAGGTCATGTGTGGGAACGACAGGAGGTCCTAGTCCTTAGGGGTACTTTGGACAGATAAGACTAACCTCGGGTGGCAACTGTTGAGGGCATCCCAGTTACTACATCACCTGGGTGCACGAACGCCTGTAGCTACACAGATTGCATACAGTCCGGACAATCAGTCTAGTAATAGGTTTTGTATGATACGTATGTTGAAATTTATCTTGTGTGTTGAATTGTTTAAAAATGTATGTTTATGCATGAATTAAATTACATAAGCTTACCATGTGTTTCTCCTGTGTTGTCTTGTTTTGTACGTCCGTCCTTGTCATTGCAATGATCATCCGCGTGGATGTGAGCAGAAGGAGATGAGCTGCTGGAAGAGGCGTTGGAAGAAGAAAATTTGGTAGAGGTAGAAGTTAAGACCGAACAATAGGAGGTTCGGTCAGTAGTTTAGTATAGTAAGGTGGTCGTTCGATCACCTCCCCTTTTGATTTTTAGTTGACCGTTCGGTATAGGTATTGTAAACCGTTCGGTTAATCTTCCTTAAACTATTTTGATAAATTTTGTAACTCTTTTGTGTAAGGTCGTTCGGCCATGAGCGTTCGCTCTACTCTAGTGTAAGACTGATCTGAATTATTGGTAAATATAATTATTCTATTATATAGTTTATACTGTATTTTTGGGATGTTACATAATGTAAATTATATGAAAATAATCGATAATCAAATTTAATGATGATTGATAGATCAAAAGCTAAATATTATGAATAAATATTATGAAGATTGAGAAAGGAGACTTATAATGCATAAAATTTATATGATGGGTCAATGAAGAGTAATATTGCTTCTAAAGCCATCCGAACATCATCTTGAGCCTTCTAGGTGTAAGATCCATGAAAAATATTTACCTTAATAGTAACAATTTTATTACTAGTAGTAATAAATTTCTTTGTGAATAGAAAATATAAAAAGTTTATGTAAAAATAAAATGTGGAAAGCTAAATAAGAAATTTTGGTATCTTAATTGGTAGAAAATTTTGTTGATTTCAAAAACATGTGTTCAAACTCTTTTCTACCTTTTTGTTAAAAAAAATAATAGTAAAAAAATTAAAATATTGATAGTGGATAAAGCACTCCATGTTTTAAGGCATTATTGAGGAATCCATTATGTAAGTGGTGATTAAGATATTAATATAATAAAATAATATTAAAGTAATAAATAATATTAAAAAATTGTTAAACAGTAAAATTTTTGGACTATAAATAGCCATGAAAGGGGAGGCTATTTTGCACAAAGAGAGGAAGAATCATGTGAGAAATCTTGAGAAATAGAGAAGAAAGAGTTAGGAAGAAATTTTTAGTTGCAAGAAGAGTAGAGGTCCTGGAGGATTTTCAGGGAAACAAATTTTGAGCAAGAGATTAAGTCTGGAATAGAGGTAGGGGAGCTAACCTTTCTAAGCTTTATACTATGATTTAGTATTGTTTTATTACTATTCATGTCTTGAAATTCTGTGTGAATACTGTGAATGAAAAACATATGTGCTTAGTGTATATCTATCTATATTGAATTTCTGTGTTAATATTATATGTTGTTGTTTTGAATCTGTAAATAAGAAATTTGTTAAAAACTAGTTGAGGAACACTTTAGCTAAGGAAAGACTTGGTACTTAAGTTTTCCATTGTGACGCACCTCTCTTTCCTAGAAGTCTACTCGACAAGTTTTTATCTTAAATCCTATTGAACAGATTATGTACTGTTAAATTATTGTGCAATATATCTTGTTGGAATGGAAATTTCTGATGAATTCATGTTATTATGGTAGATATGAAATTATGAATTATAATTGTGATGGTAGGATAGAGGAATCTTAAAAACCGGAGTTGGTACATCCCTAATCATAGAGCAGCCCTGGTCAAATCCAATAAGTTGTGACTAGTCATATGTACTGGCGTTTATGGTGAGTTTGATTCGTCAAACATTTGATTCTTCTCCGGTGACCATTTATGGTGATATTTTAGTATTGTTAATTTATTTTGTGATATATTCATTTTGTATGATTTTTGTGATGGTTGTAATTTATTATATTTGTTACCAATAAGGAGTATTGGTAAATCTTGAAGAATTTTGTTTTGATGATGCTGCAAGAAGTTTTAGTTGAAGAAGATATTAGAATTAGTTAAAAGCAATTTGTAGAAATTAAATGTAGTAGGAAATTCTTGTAAACTTTGTAAACTTGCATTTTTAACTGTAATAATCGATTATGGAATGGCAATAATCGATTATCACAGAGTCATACAGGAATAATCGATTATCACATCATATAATCGATTATCACATTTTGAAAACCCTGTAACGGACTTGAATAATCGATTATCACTTATGATAATCGATTATCAGTGGCAGTTGGGAGATGTCTTTTCAGTTTTTGACCCTGCACGAAACTAGGCTTATAAATAGAGGTCTTCACAACTCTTAGAAGGAACTTTTCAAATTGAGAGTATTAGAGCTTTGTGCCTAAGGGAAGCTCTCTGTGAGTGAAAAGGATCTATGCCATTTTGAGAATACAGTTTGTCTGAGGAAGTTCTCAAAGTGATAGAGTGCTCTTGCCTGGTCTTGTGAATAGGAGAAGCTCGCGTTTTGTGCGTCAAAGGTCGGAGCAGTTCTCTTCAAGTTGGCTGAGCAGGTTCTTCCGTTCGTTTGTCGAAGGAAGGTGTTTTCTATTCTTTGCTTATTTTGATTATCTGATTGTAATCTTGAAACCATATTTTAGTGAAAAAGGTTAATCACTATTTTTAGTGATTAACGACTGGACGTAGAATCTTTTGATTCGAACCAGGATAAAAAT
>NW_025907280.1:61667-76535 GCF_018835915.1 Vigna umbellata
AATTGAGAGTATTAGAGCTTTGTGCCTAAGGGAAGCTCTCTGTGAGTGAAAAGGATCTATGCCATTTTGAGAATACAGTTTGTCTGAGGAAGTTCTCAAAGTGATAGAGTGCTCTTGCCTGGTCTTGTGAATAGGAGAAGCTCGCGTTTTGTGTGTCAAAGGTCGGAGCAGTTCTCTTCAAGTTGGCTGAGCAGGTTCTTCCGTTCGTTTGTCGAAGGAAGGTGTTTTCTATTCTTTACTTATTTTGATTATCTGATTGTAATCTACAAACTATTTTTAGTGAAAAAGGTTAATCACTATTTATAGTGATTAACGACTGGACGTAGAATCTTTTGATTCGAACCAGGATAAAAATTCTGTGTTGAATTTCTTGATCCCTAAACTCTTAGCACATATTTTAACTTGTGTTGTGATCGTTACACGCTTTCCGCTATCTATATTTTATTCCGCTGCGCGACTCTATAACGGTACCTAACGGTACCGATTGTTCCGACAATATTGGATTTGAATTTATGCATCTGAACATGATATGAGTATTATGGGGAGATTTCGTAAGGGTACAATATGAGTCGAGGAATGTGAACATGGTATAAGATTCGTGGAGAGATTCTGTAATGATATGGTATTTGTGTATATGTTGGATTTGAGGGTCCTGATGTTGGAGGTTATCTTGATACTCTAATAATCATCCAGTCTCAAGTAGAGAAGGATGAATTATGTGATGAGAGGGGCAAGAGGTCCTGGTCTATGTGCCAGTTTTAGACATAGTGTTGAGGTCTAACCTTGTGGATGGTATGGAGGACAGGAGGTTCTGGTCTATGTGCCGGTTTTGGACATAGTGTTGAGGACTAACCTTGTGGATGGTATGGAGTATTTTGGAAGTGTATTAGTAAGAAGAAGTAGAAGTCATCGCAAGTGCATAACCTCCCGTGACCGCTCATCAACATATCATTGGAATAAGTGTCTATTGGGTATTGTGGAAATGAGTGTCTATAAGGTATTGTGGGATGAGTGTCTATTAGTAATTGTGGTACGAGTGTCTATAAGGTATTGTGGGATGAGTGTCTATTAGTAATTGTGGTATTGTGGTATAAGTATCTATGATGCGATTGTTGTATGATGGTATGAGTATCTATGATGCGATTGTTGTATGATGGTATGAGTATCTATGATGCGATTGTCGTATGATGGTATGAGGGTGTCTGACATAATTATTATATGAGGTTTGTTGAGTGTATCAAAGTAATGGATGAATATCTATGATATGATTGTTGTATGATGGTATGAGGGTGTCTGACATAATTATTATATGAGGTTTGTTGAGTGTATCAAAGTAATGGATGAGTATCTATGATGCGATTGTTGTATGATGGTATGAGGGTGTCTGACATAATTATTATATGAGGTTTGTTGAGTGCATCAAAGTAATTATGCATGTTTTATAAATGATTGGTTGCATGTTAGCTCACCCTACTTGTTTGTGTTTGTGTTTGGGTATGTGCGATGATCGTATAATTCGTTATACGGGAGCAGATGAAGGAATGTCGTCTGACTCAGTGCCAACGAAGAAAAAGATAGAAGAATAAAGTAGAAGAATTCGATCTATACTTATGAATTTGTAGTTGATATCTGAGTTTAAAACATATAGATATATATCAACTATGAATTATCAAGTGAGAGATTATGGGATGTTACCTTAAATGTAATGCTACAATACATAAATTATGAATTATCAAGTGAGAGATTATGGGATGTTACCTTAAATGTAATGCTACAATACATAAATTATGAATTATCAAGTGTGAGATTTTGGGATGTTACACTAGGTCTCACTAATTATAAATTAAAGAGGATCATATTCTACATATATGTAAACATGAGACAATTTTTAATGACACACTATATATACTTTATGTTTTATAAATATATGAATAGTGTTTAAATATGCGATTATTATGTAAAATTAGGTCCAATACTACTCAGTAAATCTAAGTCCAATATTCGAACTTATGACTATTCTATAAATCCAAATCCAATGTTTAAACATGAGTGTCAAAATATGTGACTACTCAATAAATCCAAGCATGAGTATCCAATTATGGACTTTCGAGTATCCGATTATGGATTTACAAGTGTCTGATTATGAACTTACTTGAAAATTTTTGAACATAAATTAAGCGTCCAAAAGTATGACAATAAAAGTGTCCAGAAACAACCCAACTAAAAGCAACATAAAACTAAAAGTGACATATAAAACTAAGTAGAAAGAGCTATAAACAATAAATAAATTCATTCATTAAATAACTTAATTTTCCTGTAAAAGTTATTAATTTTCTAGCTCGTTAAAGGTATGTACCTATCCAACCTAAAATATATTATTATTATTATCAAATGATCCAATAAACTTAAGATCCAAATATAAGATTCTATAAAATATTAACACCCGTAAAATCAAATGAAAATAATATTTATAATAATATAAACAAAATTTAATTTATAATATATTTTTCTTCAAATTAGGAATGTTACATTAATTACATTTCTTTATTATGTTATATTACTATTCCTTTTTAGGTGAATACTACATTATCTCTCCTCTTCTTTAATAATTTATTATTACAAAAGGATACTACTTCTTAAGATGCATATTTAACATTTATGACTCGATTTTCACATGTCACAATCTGACGGATTGCCATAGAGAGGTTGGTGGTCGAGATTGATCCTCAATCAGGTACAACTATTTGGGAATGTTGATCAAAACACATGTCTCTATTGTGATTGCATCTTGGGATGACATTCTGCAAATAGAGAAGAACCTCTTATGACAGAATATTCTGGTATGTTCCATATGTTTACTTAAAACATTGACGAGAAGTTTTAAATTTAAAAAGTTTTCTTCTATTGTTAGTATCAATTTTATAATATGCAATTTAAAATAAGTCCAAGAAAAGAGGATTAATATTGTAAGAACTATGTAAGGGACAAAGGAGGATCTTATAAGAACATCTTAATCACTTTGTAGGAACTATTAATAATAATTAAACATGGAAGTTAAGAAATAATGTTATACATATTAATGCGTAATATATTTATGAGATAGTGGTGTATACAATATCCATGTATTTGACAAAATCATTGTTTAATTTAATAATAACCAACCGGTGCAATTATTTAATAATATTAATGTATTATTGTAAAAGATTCATTAGCTCCTAAATGAAGTTGACTAGATTTTATTGTTTTAAGAATTCTAATTTTATGAGTTGTGGAGAGGGGTTTATTTCCTCACAAATAGATATTAAAGGAAGTGTTGAATTCAAAAATGGTGTAAGACTTTTATCTGAAGAAATGGTAATGTAAAGAACATTTTCATAAACATTTATAATCCTTTATTTTATTTTTCAATTATAATAACATAGTAATGGTTTAAAACATCTATAAATAACACTTTCAAAAAAATTGATACAAATAGTGGTAGCTTTATAATTATAATTATAATTGAAAAAAAAAAAAATTTTAACATAAAAAAAATCATAATATTTATATAAATATTGGACACTTTATGTTATAAAGTAATTTTTAGGTTAAAAAGTCTGATAAGTAGCAATAGTGGAATCCTGCAATTAATTGACAACAGCCAACCCACCATATTTATTTTGGAAATTGACGTGAAGTTCGTAGCTATACACGTGTAAAGACAAAAGGGTGGTGGTTAAAGCTACGTTTTTGGCCACATGCGATTGTAAATACACGAAAAATTGTATTCCTACGTATGTTTTTGCCACTCTCTCTTGCTGGGACTCATTTTGGACACATCACAAATAATTTTTTGGCTGGTACACTCCTGCCACCTTTTAATAGGTTCACACATACCTTTCAAAACCGGTTGACCTTCAAAGTAAACCTTTCACTCTCTAACTAAAGGACACCCTTTCATTAGTTACAAAGCACCATGTTATCTTCAGTTCAAATTAGTCTTTCAAGATTATATATACCTCTAACACTTTTAAGATGTTTTTTTTTAATCAACAAGGTTAGTTATTATAGTATTTGTTAATAAAACGAATTAATTCATAAGTTGAGCATTAGACAATGTAAGAACACTTTAAGCTTTTCTTTCTTTTTATGTTGCTATTCTTCTGATGTGATCTTGCGTTTTTCATCAACAATAACTTCTCTTCAAGCTTTCTTGTGTATATATATCTTCTCTTGAAAGATGACCGATGGATTAAGAAATTGACTTTTGAAGAGTTGGTAGCCTTTAGATGTGAAGTCTGACTTTAGTCTGACTTTAGTCTACTTTGTAGGGTTTAGAGATTTTTCTCACAACCTTAAGCAAAACTTGAGCTTGTACGATGTGACAAGATAAATGACTTTAAGGAAACATTCTTAGAATATTTTTCCTTTCTCACAATGACTTTTTCTTGGGTATCGTGATTCTGATCATATCTTTCTACTTTATTGATTTGTACAGATATCAAAAAACAAAGTATACAAGCATTGAAGTACTTTTTCGTACACGCATTAAATATTCTAAACATTGATAAACCTTAAGTAGTGTAGCATGTTCAAGACATTTTATCATTTGTCATTTCACTAATAAATGCATAATTTGTTATGACAAATATGTATTCATCGGATGGTATAAACATAAGATGCTTTCTTAAGGCTAAACCGTTTTGATGGTCACTTATCAAATGATATTTTCTATAGAAAGTTTTGCTTGATCTAACTCTATATTGAATGAAACAACTCTTTTACCCTTAGTGTTATATAAGAGTTAGACTTTTATTTTCATAAGAAGCTATTTTATTTTTGTTCATAGAGTCTAACTAGAGATTTTAATGAAAGACACTTATTCTTAGACGCTGATTATGATTTTATAATACATTTAAACAATTTGGTCTAGAAAGCATTACTTTAACTTTTGGTTTAAGACGGTATAAGATGCTTCTTTACTAGACATTACTTGCTTCAAACAACTTTTTCTACGCAATAACATTTTGTTTTGTTAAACTTCAAATTTTAGATTACTTAAACACACTAGACGATTTTTGTCTTAATAGTTCTAATTAATAATGCTCAAGAGAAACATCATACGAAGATTTTGATGATGCACCTGAATTACCAAACGTAGATATAATTTGCTTATTAAAATAAACCAAGCGTTAATTATTTTTAAAACAAACACACGACGAAAACTAAAATTTGTTATTTAATAAAAGAAACATATTTTAGAAAATAATTACAGACTGACTCACCCAGTATCTTAGTTTAGTAAGTTTTATTAATATTTAACTTTAAATGTGTTTAAAATTACTGATAGAAGATTTTGAAAATAGAAGTCTACTCTCCTTTGTATATTTTATCTCTTTGCCTCCTTCTAAAAAATACACTTGTAAAAACTAAATATAATTGATAAATAAAATAACGAATTGATAAATTTTAAAAATTAAAAATAAAGTTATGATTGCTTCTAAATGATGTATAATTAAGGATTATTATCAGATAAATGACATTAATTGATTAAAAGACACAAAAACACTAATTATTAGAGATATTAAAAGTGGTGTGTTTAAATAGATCATTTAGTGAAAATTCTATTTCTTTTTTAAGACTTTGTTGTGTTAGCAGGAAAAGATGGTAAAATAGGTTGAACCTTGTAAGTAAGTTTCACCACAAATTCGAACCAAATTTGTTTAAAAGAAAATTAATTATTTTAAATATTGGTTAAACTAAAGTAAAGTGACTTAACTCAGAAATTAAACAAATTGAAGTCGGATTAATGATGGGTTGAAGTTTTATAAACTTCAACTTTATTATAAAGAATAATTTGAAGTTAATTGTGGTGTTCTCATTTTGCAGAAGGTCTATTCCATAATGGATAAGATCCACATATGGGCCAAATGGATCCCTATACTTTACAAGATGGAATAATCAATTAAGAGACGTCACCACTTCTTTCCATGCATTCTCATCCATTCAGCTCTTTCCAAATAGGCCAAACCAAAATCATTTATCGTCTTCCTATGATGTTGATGGGGATGGAGCATGTCTTATTATACAAAAAATAACAACTAAAAGTTTCGTATTCACTGATGTATATATAAGGCCAGACTCTGTTATTTGTTTAAGTTGATTTGAGGAGACTAATACGAGGCTTTGTTGGTAGAAAGCTCATGTTAGCATCCACGTGCTTTGATATTTGGACCATTCATAACATATGATTTGCAAAACATGATCTTTACCACTTGAGTAACAAAGATTACGACGAAAGTAGCATTTATTTATCATATTGTCGAGTGAATTATTTGTCTCTATTGGTGTGGTTGAGGCTCAAATGGAAGCATGATACAATATTCTATATTGAAAATGTTAGATAGATCAATTTGGAAATAAGAAATAATTTAATGATAGAGAGATGAGTCCAACTTATTACACAGGCTATGTCATTATATATACATGCATGAGGAGAATGTAATGTCATGAAACTATTTTTAACCCAAGTTGTTATATTTTATTATTTATAGTAAGATTCAATAGTTATCAATTTATTTTACTGTAATTTTATAAATTTTTTTGTATTATTTATTCTGAACTTCTCATCCGAAACAAATATATATCTTCCTTTTACTATTAGCTTGATTGTTGTATTGTTTTATTTTTTCTTAATTTTATTATTGAGAATATATGTTTTATGTAAGAATATTTAGACAAAATAGTTTATGATGAAAATAAATATTTTAACTAAATTAAGTTTATAAGGTTGTAAAATCTAGTTTAATTATTTACTTTTTATGTTCTTACAAAGTTAAATAAGTACATTGCAAATACTTTTAGGAACTTTCCAAATGCTTTCAACTTTCACACTTTGGGTACTCGTCCTTTCCTTAAGTACTCGTCGTCCTTATATTAGGTAGGGTGCGTGCATGCAACTTCAACAAATAATAAATGCTAATTAATACAAACGTAAAAAATTTACTTTGTAAAATGAAATATTTATTCTTATAGTTTATAAGCTTTTTAACCTAGATAGGCCTCGACTCATTGGCCCAAATACATGTTATCTCTTATATTGTCATAATTAATTATGGGTCATGGTGATTAAGTGTCCTCTATGATGTTGCACTGGCCGAATAAAGGTGGGATGACTACACGTCGACTTAGTAGCTTGACATGTACTCATCCAAAGACGAGATTTACATTAGTATGGCCGAGAGGTACTTGGCCATATATAGTACACTAGCTCCTCAGGCTTTACATGTGAGATGTTAAAGGCTTATGAAGAGCTCCAATGATACAGACATTAGTAGTCAATCATCAATTTCTAGCTTGTCGACCATGATATTAGTACTCGATAGTCATCTTGCAGAGTTTGCAAAGAAAATTTGTATCTTTGGATATATAGCCTTATAGGTATACTAACACCCCAATCTTGAGAAGCGTAGTAGCGAAGAAGTTGTACATAATGATTAAGCAGCAAGTGTGGCGTGGTGAAGGGGAAAATAGGGGTTTTAGGAATAAAATTTTCTTAAGACTGGAGTATGTTTTCTTTTAAGAGTTGATAAGCCTAATAAGGTGTTGTGTGTGAATATCTTTGTTAAAACATAATTATGTTATTTCTTTGACGTTATTTTAATATAGTGTAAAACATGTTTTGGTATGATGGTTGGATTGTGATATGTGTGTGTTTAGGATTGATGATAGAAGGGTGGTCTAGGATTGAATGGTTATGGGTTCAATTCTAAGGAGGAAGAGAGTTAAGCGAAACCTTTAGTTTATTTGTATTTTTGCTTAGGGACAAAATGGTCTTTTACCTTTATTAATTGGTGAAGAAATTAAATAAGGAGGGTGTAGGATGTAAAAGCATGCAAAATAAATTACGTAAAATAAAAAAATAAAGGGTTGAACATGAAATAGAAGAAAGATAGAGATTTAGATAGACTTGGATTTAAAAATATATTATTATAAGTGAGAGAATATTAGAGATAGGGTTTGGGTGATTATAAATACTAAGATATAAGAAAAAGGGGGAATTTGTGTAGAAACCCTATAACAAAGAGAGAAACATAGAGAAAGAGAGAGAAGAGTGACGTTTTTGGGAGAGAAGAGAAAGAGTTGCAACAAACCTTAGTGCAAGAGAAGATTTGTGGTGTTTTTGGAGTATAGATAAAGCCCTAGTATTGGCCAAGGTATGGAGAAATTTACCCTTGTTTGTTTGTTGTTGTATGTTGTATGTTATATGTTCTTGATTATCTTGATTAATAATCCTTTTTTTGATGCATGTGTACATAATTATGGTTATGATTATCTGTGATTATTGTTGGGCAACGGTTTGTGTGTGCATGATGATAGGGTTTATGTCATGTTTGTGTTGGGTTTTCCCTATGAAAGTATGTATGGTTTGATTGCGTTATCCCATAATAGGTATTAATGTTAAGGGAGAACAAAGTTATGATGCTTGGGGTTTTACCATGCAAATATATGTTACAAAGATGATGTGATAATATATGTAGAATATTGGGTTGTAATCTGCATAATGATGGGTTTTGGATGATTCAGTGATGTAATGTATGTATTAAAGTCTGTTTATAAGATTATGTGAGACTTGAATGCATGCATGATGAATTGGGTATGTTCCCTCAAGATTTAAGGTTAATGTATGTCTCTTTTGAACACTTGAATTAAGTCCCTTGATTAACATTAGTTATAATCGAGTATTTTCCCTTTAGTTTGGATTTTTTTGTCTCGGGAATAATTGATTATTTGGGTGGTAATCAATTATCCTTTCATGTGTGACGAATCTGGAAATTTGATGTGATAGGGCCACTAAGATAATTGATTATTATAAGTGATAATGATTATCACAGTATGTTTTGTGTAAACATGAACTTCTCGGAAATATTTGATTATTAGTTATGATAATTGATTATCCTAGTGCATTTTTGTTAAAAATGGTGAATTTGATGAACAAAGGATCTGGACTAAGCTTGAGGAGTTGTAGAGTGTGGCGATAATCAGAGAATGAGATAAAAGGTTATGCTTAGGGTCATATTTGACTTGTGATTTAGATTGAAGCATGAGTGAATGTTGGGGTGTACCTGAATGTATGGTTAATATGCATGAGGCATGGGAGATTAATCTACTTGTTGTACCTACTAAATCTTGAGAATATCTACGAATAGTGACTTCTTTTGGCATTGGTTGTTGGAAAAGGAGTGACTCTCTTTGGCATTGGTTGTTGAAGAGAGTGATGTTCTCTTTGACAAATAGTTGTAGAAAAGAGAATGGTAATCGAGTGCTAAGTCTTCATTGGTGGGGGGATAGATGTTTTGTTTTTTGTGATAGGGGAGCAGGTCCAATGCCAAAAGAAGGATGACTCAAGTATGTCAGTAGGGGAGGCTACAAGAGGGTGAGGTAGGGTACATGAGTGTGATGGAGTCTCTTCATGATGGAGTTCATGGTTTGGTGATGCTCATGATGTTGGTCATGATTGAGATAGTCATGATGTTAATATATCTATGATGTTGATCATGGTTTAGAAGATGATCCTGGTTAGGTTATGTTGATAGTGGTATTACTATAATGGTTATAGTAGGTAATTAGCATAGGTGTTAATGACTGGATAGACCAAGGGTCTAGGTGTGAGATGTTAGTGACGACAATGGTTAAAGTTCAAGGATCAAGGATCAAGGGATCGAGGATCGAGTAATTCATTATGATTGAATTGTTTATGTTAGAGGATTAGAAATCTTATTATTATTACTACTATGTATGGGGTTTTTGTTTATGGTTGATATAATCAATGTGTTTACATCTTGTTAATATGATTGTTTTAATGGTAGCTTACTCCATACATGTTTATGTTGTGTGTTTGTGAATGAAATTGTCGATGATGATCGTATAATGTGTTATACATGAGCAAATGATTTTGCAGATGTTGTTGAGACATGATGGATTTAAGACATGACGGTGGAACAAACTTAGGATTTTCTTTTAAAGTTATTATGTTTGAACTTTGAGAAAATGTAGTTGGAGTTATTTATTTCCTTCATTATTTTTATTATTTATGAATAGTGTAA
Organism: Vigna umbellata; assembly: GCF_018835915.1. The sequence goes on from NW_025907280.1 coordinate 71,753, forward strand.
CTGGATATGGATTTTGGAACTATTATGTTTTGCAATAATTATGAACGTTTAATTATTGAGGTTTTTGAAAAATACATTTCTACGCTATCAAAAATTTGAAATTTTACCGGTTTTTGTAACCACTTGTGACACCTTAAATTTTGGGGTGTTACATTTGGTATTACAACCTAGTTTTCGAAAAATCTTTTAGGGCTTTTGGGAAGTGATCTCGGCTAGCTTTTGTTGTGTGACTGTGTGGATTGCATGCATATGTGTATGATTGTGTGGGTTGCATGTCTATGTTTATGACTATATGGAATAAAGTAATTAAATGGGTGGTATTGTTGTGTGTGTAAGAAGATGTCTCGTAGACTAGGATCCCCTACCAACGCTGCTAAGGATATTGCTCGTGCTCTCGAGCAAATGGTGCATACATTGTAGGGACAACATGCAGGACCTGTCTTGAGGCATTGTGGCAATATAAATGACTATCTACATAATCCATCAAAGTTCAATGGAAAGGCTACTCCTGATAAGGCAAATGACTAAATCTACAACAATGAAAAGATTTTTGGTATGATCGGCTGTTCTGGGAGTAGAAGTTCGTGTTCTCTTCTTTCATGTTGGCTGGGGAGGCAGAGTACTAGAGGAGGAGCACGAAGCAATTGATGACCGCTCAAGGAGAGGAGATCAGCTGGGTAACTTTCATGGAAAAATTTCTAGAGTGTTATTTTCCTGAAAATGTTAAATATGAAAGGGAAGTTCTGACACTACAACAAGGAAGTAGGATTGTGCAGGAATATGTGTCGCGTTTTGTGTGCGTCTCTAGATTATATACTCAGACCATGAGTGAAAAGTGGAAGTGCAAGATGTTCAAGAGGGGCTTGTGTTCTAGTCTTATGAGATTCATAGTGCATTTGAATATTAGGATATTTTCGGAGACGATGGAAGAATTTAAGATGGTAGAGCTAATGGAAGAAAGCCAGAAGCCTATGAGTTCAATGCTGGAACGGACGGCCTATTACGATACATGGGTAGGACGTGCAGGACTAACGTTATTTTATTTTCTGAATGAATAGGACGAACGTTAAAACAAGATTTAGAAGGACCCAATTTACCAACTCAGAATGACCTAGCGGTGATGCAACCAATTTTCAGAATATTTTAAGTACAAGATGTTTAGGGTAACTCGACTTGGACGAAGAAACACAAGAAGGAGTATTTACCTACATTGGGAACCTTTCGTTTAAAAAATCGCTACCAGTCTGACCGAACGCAATCAATATGCCTTTTCTAAGTATTTGGACTAACGCTTATTTTAGGTCGTTTAAATCAAGTAGGACGAGACGTCCGGTATAAGACCGAACACTGCAATTAGACGACTCTGGGTAGATCCGAGCAAGCAATTATGACGAACGCTGGTACAAAACCGGCGCTATTTAGGACGAACGCTTGGTATAAGACGCGCGCTATTTAAAGACTAACGCTTGGTATAAGACGGCGCTATTAAGACAACCCGCTTGGTATAAGAACCGATCGCGCTATAACCTTAAGTATAAGGTGTGATTTAATATTATTGAATTTATGGTAATACGACATCTCTATGCTGAGCCGATGCCTCAACATAGTAGATTCCCATGAGGACGCTCGTTCTCAACCGAATTCTTCCCGATATAATTCCATTCTAAGTCAATTTTCATGAAACCGAACGTATAAAGACCGTACTATGACGAGCAGTAATTTATCTAGGTGATTTCATATTCAGGCTAAGATTTTTCAAACTATCTTACTCAACTTTCTCATACGATTCATATTTAAGTAAATTCATATCCCCTCACATTAATTCCAGTCTCTATAGATTTCATCAATTTAAACGTCAAACATCCATCCTCATCCATCTTTCAATCCATTTTTCAAAATCAACATACGTTCAACCACAGAAATCATATATCATCCAGTGACACAGTTTTCGTTCATGCTACTCCAACAGACGATATACATATATCCAATATCCTGCTTTTATACAACACACAAAGTATAATTAATTAATAGCTCCCTTACCCGATTCTGCAAACAGCTGGTCTAGACTACCCAGATTTGGCTTCGTCCACCAATGTTTTCCTAGGCCCTCCGTGTGGGGCACGTTCCTATCTTCACTGATCTAAACACCAAACTCAAAACCTCAGATATCCCCTTGGCCTGAACCAAGAACCTGGTTCGCAGGAACCTATGACGAACTTCATGAGCCGCTAACTACCAGCTCAGACTCCCAATTACTGTTACGGTGGGGGTCCATCAATGACGCTCACTCTCATCGGAACGTTTCGAGGGTCTGAAATGTGAACGGAGAGAAGGTGATGAGTTACCGGAGAAGCAGGTTGAACTGGTTTCTAGAGAGAAGTGAAAAAGGAGAATTATTTTGAGGAGAGGGAGTGCATGTAGAGATGGGAAGGAGTGGTTTCAGAAAAATATTCTCTTTCCCCGTCAAAACGGACGTTTTCCTCTCACCACACGCGGACCCCTGCTTCCACATACTGATTTTTAGAAGGTTTCTACTTGCACTGGCAGAACGGGTGGCAGAGAGGGTGAGTGATTTTAATGGTCGAGTACTGACGTGGGTAGCGTTTTTCAATGCCGACATAGTGTTTAATCTTGCATAAATCTACAAAAAATAAACCAAAAAGATTGGACAGGTTTTTTGCAAGAGGTAATTTCTGGAGGTCTTACATTCTCCCTACTAAAAAATTTTTCGAACCTCGAAATTAGTACTACCCTAAAATAAGTGAGGATACAATGCCCCTCTAGACAGCCTCTACTTCCCACGTTGAGTCAACCAGTCTTTTGCTTCCACACCATCTTCACCAGACGAACGTCTTTTCCTTTGTAGTTTGGTGCTGACGTCGCATACAACGAGCTTCATCTCCAGCGTTCGCTCTGGCGTAGTGGAACGTCTTCCAACTCCAAACACATAGAAGGATTGGCTAATGTACTTCCCGATTTGAAACGTGGAAATGACTGGATGAATATTTGACACTTGAGAGGTAGACTATTTCGTACGCCACTAGGTCCTATCTTCCTCAGGATTTGATAAGTCCTATGATTTAGGAGTCACTTCTTTGGACGAACGGCTCTGCCTAACTCCAGTGATCGGATATGATCGAAGGAACATGGTCTTCCTGCAAGTCAAACTCCAAGGTCTTCTATCTCTTCTTCTTCGCTATCCCGCATAGGACTTCTGCCTGCTCTAGGGAAGTCTTCAATCTCTCTTGTCTCAATTCACTCTGTTCTCTCTAGTTCTTTTCGGTGTTTGCTGGATGAGTTCAGTCCAGTTAGCCGTTCTCTCCTTCCTGGAACCAGCAAAGTGGCGTTCGCCCTTCCTACATAGAAGCTTCAACGCGCCATTCCAATGCTAGACTGAAAGCTGTTGTTGTACGTGAACTCCACTAAGGCAATATTTCATCCCAGCGCCTAAATATCTAGGAACCACGTCCTCAGTAAATCTTCCACCACAATCTGCCACGTTTGGATGGTTCTTTCAACTGGCCGTCGTTTGAGGGTGATACGACCTGAACTCATCTGCAGCTTCCTTCCCAATTCCGCCTTGTATGATTGCCAAAAACCGAGATGTGAATCTCGTGTCTCGGTCAGAAATATGCTTGACGGTCCCCCCCATGTAAACGAACGATCTCCTTGATGTACAACTTGGCCAAATTTGTCATCGAATCTTCTCAGTTAGTGCCAGGAAGTGGCGCTCTTGTTAACCTACTCCACAATCACCCAAATTGAATCATGATTTCTGACCGTTCGTGTTAGATGGGTCCCGAAATCCATGGAGATGCTGTCCCATTTCCATTCTGGATTTCCACTTGCTGAGAGTAAGCCGCCTGGTCTTTGGTGTTCAGCCTTCGCACGGCCCCCCCCAGCCCAACCCCCACCCAGTGCAAGAAACACGCGCCGACCCCATTCCAACTACACCTCCACCCTCCGACACTTTCCCAATCCCTCACCCAATCAACTACCTCCCCCCCCACACCTCATTCCTACTTCCCCACAAACCTCCCCCCACCAACGGCTACATCCCTACGCACCGCCAAACCACACCCCGAACGCCACTGCACCTCCCACAATTTAGACACCACTCCTACCCCCCACCCCAACGACCGCCTACTCCGAACGCCCATCAACGCCCTCCCCACCCGTATCCCAACGCCCCTCTCTCTACAGTCAACTTCTGAAAACACCGCACCCTCTCACCTCTGACTACCCTCCCTCACCTCACCCCCACCCCCTGCCTTGCTTTCGTCCAGCCCACCACCATTGTCCCAGCACCTCTCCAACCCACCCTCCCCTATAACATCCCCCACTACCTCCCATCGACCCCATCCCCACTCTCCTTACGCCCCGCACCCACACCACCACCACCTCTCTCTTCAACCCCTCACCACACCCCCCTTAAGACGCCCCTCCAATCCCCCAACCTGTACACCAACCCCACCATCCCCAACTTCCGATCCCCCCCATTCCAAATCCCTCCCCCCACGCCCTAAACAAAACCTTTCCCACCAACCTCCCTCCCCCCCACCCCTTCCCCCCTTGCCCCCTCATACTCACACGCAAATCACCGCCTCAACGACTGACAAGTTAAGTCATGACGCTACAAAGCGGCGACATCAATCTTCATTCCAGGCCACCAAACGCCTACCGAAGGTCTGATACATCTTAGTCATACCAGGGTGTATGCTAAGACGACTATGATGCCCTTTTCCTCCATAATATCCGCTTCAAGCTCGCCATCATTAGGAAC